>PVIR01002584.1:18034-100624 GCA_004026965.1 Petromus typicus
ATCCTCCTGCCTCTGCCTCCCGAGTGCTGGGATTACAGGCGTGAGCCACCACGCCCGGCACTGTGGTATGTGGTACTGGTTGCTGCTGGGTGTGGGTCTCCACACCCAGTATTGTTATGTGGTTACCGGGGAATCGAACCTGGGCCCTTGCGCTTGCAAGACAGGCGCCGGAACCACTGAGCTAACTCCCCGGCCCTATAGATTCTTTTTTAAGAATGTAAAGTAAGGGATGAGGTATACATCAGTGGTACAGCACACATTGGTAATATAAGGCCCTTGGTTTTTGTTTATGGCACAGAAAGAGAGAGAAGACACAGAGAGACAGAGACAGAGAGACACAGAGAGACAGAAGGGAGGAAGGAAGGAATAAGAAAAGGAAGGAAAAAAAGATGAAAGGTCTAACCTAAAACGTGAGAGGCTGATAAAACCAGAAGTCAGTGAGTGAAGCAAGAACTCATAATGTGACCGTGCATTGTTACATTTGTGGCTTCTTCCCTGTGGTGTCTTAGGCACAATGTAGAGTGACCTCCTCACACTGGATATCCTGCTTAATGCTAGTACAGTACCTATTTTACAGAGTTTTTTTGTTGTTTTTTTTAATAAAAGAAGAGATTTATTGGAAGGTGGAAAAGAAGAAACCATCATGGCAGACAGCGGCTGTAGATGAGTAGAATTTGAAAGCGAACTGCTCCCTATTTCACAGAGTTGTTACGCAGGAAAAGGGTCATGATCTTAGACCCCCCATATTTGACTAACATCTAAATTCACACACATATCGAGACCCGGCACAGACTGCAAAAACCTTCCTTCCCTGTAAAGGTTACTCCAAGTAGCCTTTCGGTGATGTGAGAAAGTCATCAAAATAAGGAAATCAGGAATGAGGAAGACGTTTACGAAAAAGAAATGGCACTAAAGAATGAAGACTGAAAAATTAGTTCACAGTTAATGTGGTTTGAAATCTCAATACCAGTGTCAAAAATAATCCATGCAAGACCCATGGTGATAAAGCTGAATAATGGCCTGACGCTCGAGTCGCAGTTTCTGCCCCCAGACCTGTGTCCCGAAGCGGCTGGATCTCTGCGGAGGGTTCGCAGGTGGCTTTGGCTTTGGACCTGGAGCTCCGGCCTGGAACTTGGAGCAGGCACGTGGGTGTGGTCGTCGCCTGGAGAACGCGAAGTCTCCCGCACTGGTCTCCTCCCGGAGTGCGGATGATCAGAGTTCCTAAGGTACAGCTCTATTTTATCTTGGTCAGTTTCATGGTAATCGGGGAGGAGTGTCCGTGGGCCATCTTGGATCAAAGGTGAGAAGAGGTGACCGGCCAGCCCAGACTGGAGGCTTATCCTGAGGTCACAGCAGTGGGGAGATAGGCGCAGGTCCTTAGACGAGACTTCTCTGTCTTCTCCTCTCCCACCTCCATCTCCGGCACCTGGTCGAAAATTAGATTCCTCCCAGCCTGCATGCCAAACCGAAGGTAGGGTAGGTGGGATGGAGGGGTTCTCTTGGGTAAAAGTGCGTCCCAAATTATACCTATTCAGATCTCCTGGGTCCCCCCTCCCCGTTCCGCAGGGGCTGGTGGAGAAGGGCACTGAGGAGAGCCAGGGCTGGAGGTTCTGGCAAGGAAGCCGGGTGGCCGTGGGGCAAGCAGCCGCGAGGGCCCGTCCGGCGCGACACCACCTGGCGGAGTCTCGGGGAAGAGTCTTAAAGGCGCGCGCTACTCCGCGCCCCGCGCACTCGGGCGGGAGCCGCCCAGAGCTCGCGTCGCTCTGCCGCCCGGAGCCTCAAGAGGTAAGTGCCACCCGCGGGACCCGCGTCGCTGCCGGGTGGAAGCGGCCCGCCGCTGCCCGGCTCGGGAAGCTCTGGCCCAGGCTGCACCCAAGTTTTCGTCAGGCCTTGCGGGCAGCCGGAGCCGAGTGTTGGGACCTCAGAGCCTGCGGAGCGATGACCAGGGTGGCGGCAGTGTGCGGCCGTCTCGGGGCAGCCACCACGGCGGGGCATCGAAGATGGGCACCGGCGCCCGGCGCAGGGCGCACGCCCGAGCCCCAGCCCCAGCCCCGCGCGCTCGGGACGCGCTGGCCGCGACCCCAGCGAGCCCCAGCCTGCTCCGGGCGGCGACCCTCGCCCGCTCCTTCCTCCTCCAGCTCAGCCTGAGCGCCGGCTCGCCCCGCAGCGGCGCACGGTCACGCCGGCAGGTCGCGCTCGGCGGCCGGCCAAGCCGGGCCGACCCCGCCGCGCCCGCGCCCGCGCCTGGGCCACTCCGCCCGGCCCTCTGGGCTGCGCCCCTCGCCTTCCTCTTCTCCAGCCGCTCGCTGTTTCACATCTCCCAGTGCCCCGGCCTCGGCGCCTGATTCAGTGCTTAGTAATTAATTTGGCGTTTCAGAATGGTCAGCGGGCTGGATAATGGGCGCATTCATCCCCCCGGCTAATCTGAACAGAGGTGGGAAGAAAGGCTTTCACAGACAGAAAATGCCATTCGCCGAGCGCTCAAAGGGGCTGTCACTCCCGGAATAAATCGCCGCCGCGCCCGCCCGCTCCTCTGGCCATTTCCAAATCGCGCCGCGGACCCGCCGGCCTCCGCCCGCGCCCGGGAACCGCTCACACGAGGGCCTTCGACGGGAAAGTCGGGCGACGCGGGACCCAGGCGAGGCCGAGGCGGACCGGGAAACAGGAAGCTCGGGTGAAGGCCACGGGGGCGGGGGTGACGACAAAGAGATGGATTAGAAAATCAAATGCTGAACTCGAAGGAGGCGCAGCTAATCTGAGGCGCGGACGTTGGAGCCGGAGCTCCGGTGCCGTCCAGACTCAGTGGCTCGTGAAAGACCCAGATCCGGTCGCTAGCGCTCCTGAGGTCACACAGCGAGCCCCGCGTCTTCCACGCTGAGGAGGGAACGCGACGCGCAGCACAGGTGGTAGAGGCAGGACCCGGCTCGGGCAGTTCCGGCCAGCACCAGACTTTTCAGCCTTGCTTCTTTAAGATACCAGCTCCTTCGCCGTGAGGGCCTGGGAGGTGACCCTAGTGCCTCTTTGGCTGTCGACTTCAGCCTAGACTATAGAGATCTCCCAGCCCTCAGGAGCGTTAGCTGTCAGGTGACGCTGGCTTTATCCTTTGACAGCTTCTCAACCTAGGGTGGCCGGGAGCGTTGGATGCCTGTGGCCTGCGGGGGTCTGAGTGTTGATGCCCTTCCCCGGGCAGAGCCTCGGGCCGTTGTGGTCCAGCCCTAACCCTAACCCTGTGGACTTGACACCGATAAGAGCTCCTGCGGGCAGTGTGCCTCCCCACGGGCAGGCTGGGCTGGCTCTGTCCACAGGGAAAGTCCCTGGAACTTGGTTTTCTTGCAGTCAGGGCCCCGTCCTTCTGTCTAGTGAGACCTTCCTGTCTGGAGAAGGGAAGGGGGTGTGGCCGCAAGTCCAAATCTTGGCTGTTGGAGAGGCTGGAATGGCAGAGAAAGCTGCTGGAGCGAGGGACCGAGGGACCGGCTCGGAAAGGCCCGATGGGTGTTCCAGGGCGTGTAGGGGAGATGGAATCCCATGCCACTCACCAACTTCTGAGTGGAAGTCACTCCTCCCTGCTGAGGCTCAGTTTCCTCATTTGCAAAACAGGGATAAAATGAGATCACACTTGGCCCTGAGTGCAGAAGGCCCTCTGTAGGATCCCACACACTACTCACACCTCCAGCCTCCAGTCCTGCCCTCACACTCCCCTGGTGTCTCTCCAAGTCTTCACCAACACCTCCCCTCAGGGTGTTAGTGACCCCATAGTTTCTCTCGGGACGTCTCCACCCAGTCCTTGCTGCTGGTATCCAGCACTCCTTAAACTGTGCTGACCTGAAAACTGCCTTTCAGAGACGCTAGAGCCATTCTACAGATGACAATGCTGAGACTCTAAAGCCGCTGTACAGGTGGCAATACTGAGGCCTGAAGTGACTTGCTGCTGTCATCCACCTACTTAGCAGGCTTGGACTGGACCAGATTTCACAGCAGAGTAGTGGGCTCTTTCCCCAGCGACCTCCATCCTTCCAGATCCACCTTCCTGCTTGTTCTCCATGGTACCTATGCAATCAGCCAAACAGTCTTTCCTGCCACCTCCCCAGACTGGCAGCTACTGTGAGTGGAGTGTAGCTTAGGAGCTACCTGAGATCCCCCAGAATGTGCAGCCACCGAGGAAGCAGCAGCGTTGAGCCAAACCCCTGCCAGATGAGAAACGGCCTAAGTGGGCTGTGGGCTGGCTGGCCTTGGAGCCCCCAAACAGGGGCCTCCTCATACCAACATGCTTTCACAGCTGGACCTAACACTGCATACCGCTGGCCCCACACAGACAGAACAAATGTGCCCAGAGGCCCCCTTAGCAAGGCAAACCTGTCCACGCCAGGGACAGAGCAGCCAACCATAAGGGGGACCTGTGCCAGCAATAACCCAGGTGCAGGCTATGGCTCAGAATACCCAGCACCTGCCCCTTTACTGCACTGAGGTTCACAGCAAAGAAGCAGAGAGGTGGGAAGGAGCAAAGGGAAAGTCTGGAAGAGGGAAAGAAAGCAGGCAGGGGACGGAGAAACCACGGAGGACCAGAGGGGGGGCCAGGGAAGGACAAGCCCCTATTTATGTAAGCCATTTGTAGCTGTGGATTGTAAAACTGGGCAGGATCCTCTGGAGTAATTCATAGTGTTTGGACAAGACAAACATTGTTCTGCTTTAAACAAACCTCCAGAAAGGTCAGCTTGGTTCATCCTTTTGCTGCGAGTGGCTGAGACTATCCAGATGATGAGAAAATCAGATCTTAGCTGAGGGGGCCCAGACAGGAGGCGGTGGTCTCCTTTGCCCTCAGGATGCTGGGAGATGACACCCAGGGCAGGGTGAACCCTTGTCTTCCCTTGATAAACCTGGCTCCCGCTCTTGAGCTAGAAGATGTGGGGCTGTGTGTGCACTCATAGCAGATTATGGGAATCTGATAATGCCAAGGACCATCCAAATTCCAGGGCAGGGCCAACATGACCCATAATGCGAGTTTTCTTTATTCAGGTGAAGTATTGATGGGAAATGCAGGTTCATGGAGGAGCTGAATTAGACCCACTAAATGCATACCCAGATAGGATCCCAGACACACACACACACACACACACACACACACACACACAAATCAATCTTCCTTGCTTGAGATACCCCGGGCTCTTCCATATTCACTCAGCAATATTTCTTGAGTGTTTAGAGTTACAAAGCTGTGTCAGGTGCTGGGAATAAAGTAGTAAGCAAGAAAGATGTTTCAGGTACCCAACGGCCTCCAGTCTAGTAGCCTCCCTCTCCACATCTTTCCTAAGAAGTGAAGCTACTCACAATTTTGTAGCCAGTGTCTGTACACCACCATGGCTTCACCAAGCCTCAGGCCAGGGCCCAGCACATCCGGTCCTAGGATGGCCTGGCGTTTAGCCAAGCACTCGGTATTAGCTGCCACTAGGGCTGTGATTACAGTGATGACTCCACTCCGAAGGGATCTACCTAACTCCTGGCTGAACAGGATGCTTTCTATTAATATTTAGTAGCAAGCTTGTCTTTTGAAATTATGATTCATTAATGGTACATCTTGGCTGTTCATTGATACTGTGGCCTGACATTTCTATAGTGACCATCTTCGCTGTCCTGTTCATGATCTCTAGTTGCCCAGGGCAGTTTGTCGTCCTCTCAAGGTGGTCACACCCTTAGCAGTGCTTCGTGGTAATAGTGCTGGTTTTGCTGCTTCCCCATAACATAATAAAAATTGCTTAGGGTTTTGGATACCTCAGGGTCTTTTTTACATGATTTTTATTCATTACCCCTCATATCAGTAGAAGGAAGGAAGGAGGTAGGGAAGGAAGGAAAGAAAGAAGGGAATGTACTGCTCATACATTTCAAAAGAGGAAGTTGGTAGCAGAGGGGTAAATGACTTGCCCAGTGTCGCAGATGTCAGTGAGGGGACCATACAGGACTAATGTATAATCCAAAAAGTCCTAGGTCTTGGGTCTGCTGACCACCTGCGGTGTCCTCGGGGAGACCTCATAAAGCAGGTGCCCAGCCAGGGGCTAGGAAGTGGCCTCCTAGGTGAGGTCACATCCATTCAGGCTGCGTGTAGTCTCTGGCATCATTCTGGGGGCTGGCAAGAGGGATGCTTGATGCCAGTGTCTGTGGGTTGGGGGGAGGGTCCCTCCGGCCTCCCAAAGGCTGAATAGTCCACACACTTGTCCCATGACTGTGGACTCAATGATCCATGTCTGTTCTTATCCTGCACCACCTTTGGGAGTTGTCTCTCTATATTTTCTCCCTGTGTGAGGTATTAAACCAGCATTCTCATTTTATTGACATTTGGGGAAAATAAGCTGTTCCACATAATTGATTTTTGCAGTTAACAAGAGCTTATCCCTTTAACCATAGAAACTTTTTATGCAGTCATTTTTCATGGAAAATATTTTTTCCATCAAAATCATGATTTTTTTTTCTGTCCCAGTCAGTAGAACAGAGTGTAGAAGGTGTTCCCCAGGTTGTGTTGAATGGGTATCCTCTAGCTCACTTCCAGCCTTGCAGCTGCCTCTGGGGACATCAGTTTTGGGCAATCTGCGGGGCACGGGATGGAGCAGGGTGGCCCCTGCTCTTCTCTGACTGCTGTCCTCTGGCACAGTGCTGCCCTTGGGGATTGGGAGGTTGCTGAACCTGTCTGATATCCCCAGAAAAGGGCAGGATGGATGCTACTGTCATCAATTCAGCAGTTACCAGTTCCTTCTCTGGTCCCCTGGAAGAATGGAAGATGCCCACCCTCAGTTTATAAACACTAATGAGTGATAGACTCCTGGGTCCCCGTGGAGTGAAATTCCCTGATACTGAGCTGCAGTTCTCCACCATGCCCAGGAGATGACTCACTCACTTCTGGGTTGAGTGCTGGGTCATGAAAGGTGCCACACATGGGCTCAAAGAAAGAGTTCATAATATGTTAACACAGGTGGCAAGCACTTGGCAGCCTTCGGTAGAACGTTTTGAACACGGTGCTGTGGGGACATAAAGAGTAGATGTGATCTCTACTGGTAAGGAGAGAACCCAGAGGAAGACTGGAGGGACTTTTGAGACTGAGTGTTACTGATTCCTTTTTTGGTCTTTCATTTATCCCTGGCTTACGTCTTAAAATATGAAGGGGATCCTCTTAATTTTGACACCTTAGGGGTTGCTGGTATATCAGCAAATATTTAGAGGTTTCCAATGTATCATGGTTTGGATCTCGAATATCCACTAAATGTCTATGTGTTGAATGCTTGGTCACTGGGGTGTCACAATTAAAAATGGTGGAACCTTTAAGAGGCAGGACCTGGGGGAGGTCTCTTAGGTCACTCAAGAACATGCACTGAAATAGGATTGTGGGGGATGGGGATTTAGCTCAGTGGTTCTGGTGCCTCTCTTGTAAGCACAAGGGCCCGGGTTCGATCCCTGGTAACCATGTACAATGGTCCCCAGTAACCACATACAACAATGCCGGTGTAGAGACTCATGCCCACCAGTAATCAGTACCACATGCCACAGTGCTGGCTGTGGTGGCTCACACCTGTAACCTCAGCACTGGGGAGGCAGAGGCAGGAGGATTACTGTGAGTTCCTGGCTTGTCTGGGCAACATAGTGAGCTCAGGGCCAGCCTGAACCACAAAACAAGAACTTGTCTAAGAAAAAGAGAGAGAAAGAAACAGGACTGTGGAATCCCAGCCTTTCCTCTTCCATTCTGTTCTACTTCCTGATGATGAAGTGAATGGCTTTGCACCACCACACATTCTCACCATGATACTCCCACCAAGGTAAAAAGGCTAGCAAGAACTTTCAAATCTGTGAGCCAAATTGTCTGTTTTATCTTTATAATTTGATAATCTCAGGTATTCCATAGTAGGGATAGAAAACTGACTCACACACTCAGGGTATTATAACAGATTCACATAAACTTGGTTAAGAACAAGAGAAGTCTATCCTTTCTGGTTCTGGAAGCCAGAAGTTTGAAATCGGCACTGTTACTTTGAAATCAGCCTGGTTGTGGTGGCACGTGCCCATCCTCTCAGCACTACCTGGGAGCAGAGGCAGGAGGATCGCCTTAAATTCAAGGCTAGCCTGGGCTACATAGTGAGTACAAGATCAGCATGAATTACATAGAGAGACACTGTTTGAAAAAGAAAAAAAGTGGAAAGAAAGAAAGAGAAAGAAAGAAGGAAGAAAATGAATATGATTCTGACTCTGATTCCTGTAGGGGCTGTTGGGGAGACTGGTTCTGCCTTTTCCAGCTCTGTGCACATCTTGCCTTGTGGCTGGTCTGCTCTAGTCTTTGCCCAGTTTCACAGAGCCTTCTCTTCTATCTTTTAAGAGCTCTCTGTGCCTCTCTCTTATAAGGGCACTTGTGATTTCATTTAGAGTCCATCTCGATAATCCAAGATGATCTATTTCAAAACCCTTTACTTAGTTTCATCAGCAAAGACTTTTTTTCCCATATAAGGCAACATTTACTGATTAGAGGGATTAAGACGTGGAGGTCTTTGGGAAACCATTTTTTTCTGCTTACCAGAGCTAATCACCACTTTCACTTGTCCTGATTCTGTGCTCCTTAACCAGTTAGTAACACACTCCTGTTTTGCTCTAGGCAGTCCATTAGACACGGAGGATCCCGAGGGCCCAGTTCTTCAAGCTTGTGCGTTGATTAGAGAGACTACATGGCAGAGCAAGCAACCGTGGTTTTGAAAATGCCAAGAGAGATTCTGACAAATTCCAATTCCTTATCATAGTGCACACAAGGCCCTGGGTTTCCTAGCCCCTCCCTCCGTCTCTGCCTTTACTGCCCTTCTACCACTCCTCATGTTGCTTCTGAAACCTCCATCAAGCCAGCCTCCTTCCTGTTCCTTGCACAAGCTATATAGCTCAGGGATCTTTGCATGTGCTGTCCCTTCTGCCTAAAGCCCCTTCCCCCAACTATATCACATAGTTCACTTCTGCACTTGCTTTACTTTGCGCTACTGGACCCTTCTTGGCTCTTACCGTCTTCCCTCCTGCCACTTCCTATTTCCTCCTTTGTGTTAATGTGTGAGCACATCATACTGGAATTGCTCATGTCTGGCTCATCTCTGCCGCTATGTGATGACTAGAACTTCTCAAAAGACCCTAAAGACATCCTGTTTTATTTCCATTTCTCCCCTGGAGAATGTATATAGACTTCTTTTCCTGCTTTGAGAGTATATTGACTGAATTTCAAGTGGAACAGAATTGGGTTAGAGGTCCTCTTTTAAGGGGAATTCATACACGTGAGGAGCCATACTGTGTGTGTGTGTGTGTGTGTGTGTGTGTGTGTGTGTGTGTGTGTGTGCTGCTGGCATTTAGAGGACAGGGGTTAGAGATGTAAGATGTTCCAGTGGCAGGTAGGACCATCCTGCTCTGGGAAGAATATTCCCATGCCAAATGCCAAAAGCATCTCTGTGGAGGAATACTGTTAAGGAAACCATTTGCATTGAATCTCAAAATAATTTTTCCCAATCTTAATCGATAACTATTCTGTAAGAGTAGTTCAAATTATTTATACCCTCAAACACCTCTAGTAAACCTTTCACACAACTTGTTGAGATCCTTTAAAGCATCTTCTTCTTCCTGGCTTCACTCTGGAATCATCTCCTTATGTGGAGCCTCACAAAGGGCACCCTCACCTTCAGATTTCACGTAAATGTTAAATGAGATGAGCCCCAACTCAGGGTCCAGAGGCTCCCCATTATTTTTCCACCCTGAGACTGTCCTTTTATTTGCACCTTTGCCTCCTTCCTCAAGCTGTGTCTTCCATCCATGACAAAGCCTTCAGCCCCCACCATGACCCGTTTTCTTCATTTTAATAGCATTTATTGTGGGATCTTGTCAAAAGCTTTTTGCAAATGAAAGTAAGTTACATCTGTTGGTTCCCCCTATCCACAGGCATTTTCACCCCTTCAAAGAGTCCTGGTAGATGAAAGGATTTGGCAGACTTCTCTGCCCAGCTCTGAAATCCTCTGCCAAGTCACCCTGCAAAGAGGAGGCCTGACCTGGAGATGCAGATAAACAACACTGAGCAAAAGGATAAACCCTCAGAAACTCTACATACTATCCATGCCTCTTCCCCATGTTCTAAACCCTTTTCCAGACACTCATCTCTCTTGAAATTCTGTCCAGAGATCCAAGATTTCTTGAACAATCCTTCATTTAGCCAGCCAGGTGAGCTGGGCTCTAGAGACCTTGAAAAGAAAGGATATCCCTAATTCTTCCAGGCTGAAGGAGCTGGTAGACAGATCTGAGGATTATAATTACTCAACGCAAAACAAAACAAAACTGGAGGCAAAGAGTGTAGCTCAGTGTAGCCTTACCTAGCCTGTGTGAATTCTTAGGTTCAATACTGCTCTGCCAAAAAAACCCCCCAAAACAACAAAACAAACAATAACAAGTCAGGCATAGTGATGCATGCTTGGAACCCCAGCACTATGGGAGGTTGAGGTAGAGAGATCACAAGTTCAAGCCAGCCTGGGCAACTCAGAGACATAGTGAGAAGATGTCTCAAAATTAAAAAATAAAAAAGGGCCAAGGAATGTAGCTCAGTACTGCAAACAAACCAACTACTGGCACATATGGAGTATCCACTCTGAGCCAGGTGCTTTCCTTATGGTTTTATCTTTTAAATCTCCACAGAAGGCGAGTGTGGTTATCCCATTTCATTATTAAAACTGATGCTGAAGTGGGTGAAGCTGCTCACTTAAAGTCACGCCAATAGCAATGGGTGAACTGGAATCAACGCTTGTCTGAGTCAATTTCTTTCCATTTCTGAAGGCAGCACAATCAATCAAGGCACAAATGACCATTCTTCAGAGGCCTGATGCTTTCTGGTCACCGCTGGCTGTAATTTCCACTCTATGTTGGGGTGCTGGGAACTGAGTTGTCTTGTGTCTGTCCTCTAAGCTGACCCAGGGGTTCCAGGGCCCTTCTTACTCATACTTCTGATAGACACAAAGCCCATCCTCCCACCAGGGATGATTAACATCCAGATATACCTGTCTTACCGTAGGTACGGAGAGCTCCAAACTCTGACATCAGACCTTGTGAGTTCAAACTCTGGCCCTCCTACCTATGAGTGATGTGACCCTCAGCAAATTATGTCTCTCTGTCTTTTTCCTCTTTAGAAGACACTGATAATAATTTACTCCTAAGGTTCTTAGGAAGATGATACATTAGTGGTTTTTTAAATGCTTATTAAAAGAGAGCTCTGCACACTCAGCATTATATACATGCTTCATTAAAAAGTAAAAGCCTTGGGTTAGGATGGATAGCTCAGTGATAGAGCACTTGCCTAGCAGGCATGAGGTCTTGGGTACTATCCCCACTGGCTCAGAAATAAAACAGGTGTTGGTCAACTCATTGTCCTGAGCCTCACTCTCTGGTCCTCTGTCCTCACAAACTCTTAGCCTCTGTTATCCAGCACTGCCATCCCTGGGGTGTGTTCTCCTGGCCCTCATGCTTTCCCACTGTGTGGCTCTCCTCAGCGTCCCTCCTACACTGAAGTCCACTTCTCCCATCCCACACTACCCACAACCAGCCTCCATATCCCTTTCATCTTAAACCAAAAAACCTGCCCTTTAAGACCAGAGATGCACAGTTATTCTGTCTCTTACAACTTGTCCTTTGAATCAGCTTCTGTCTCCATTCTTCTCTCGCTTTGTTTCAGTTCTCATCCCTTCCCTTAGCTGGTCGCAGTTGTCTTTATTAACCAAGTGACAAGCCATCACTGAAGCACCTTCCTCGTGCTTCACAGCTCAGGCCCCCACCTCATTCTTAGAGGGTGCTACCCAGCCCAGGGCTGCTGCTCCTCCGTACTGCCTTGCCCTGGCATCCATAATCCCCCATCGCATCTCTTCTTCATCCTCCGGAATCCACCAAACTAGTTTTATCTGGGAGAAGTTCCTGTAATGATGTGATTAATTGTTATCAGTGCTGTTTAAACCAAGGACAACAAGCTAGGCAACTGAGCTTTAACTTGATTTAATTCAAGCTGGAACGGAAATAGCCACATGTGGCTCCAGATCCTGGCTTCTGTTTCCTTCTTTTTAGCCTGGCCTCCACTCTTGTTCTTTGGTCTCAGCTCCCACAAAACACCCTCAAATCTAGATGAATCCACTTATCCTTTCTTGGGTCTCCACGGGGATTCGTAGGAGGAGTGTGTCAGTCCCATCACTTTGCAAGCTGCTCACCAACTTCAGTGGGGCCTTTAATTCTTCCTGCCCATTGTTCTCTCTCCCTAGTGACCAAATCCAGCTTCTCTGTCAAGCCTGGAATCCCCCAGCCCCTCTTCCACTCACAGCATGGGTGTCACTTCCTATTTCATTCAAACAAGAGAAGCTTTGGACCACCTGATCGCTGACTTTACAAGGGTACTTTTATCTGTCTTCAGCCTCTTTCCTCCTTGGCTGGCTCCTTCCTATCAACATTTAGGCATGTTCAAATAGCCTTATCTTATAAACAACAATGAAAAGCTCCTGCCTTCCCTCAATGCCATGTCACCTTCCTGCTGGACCCTCTCTCTTCCTCATCACTTGTAGTCACATTTCTTCTTAGAAGTTGTCTACACTTGCTATCTCCACTTTCTCACCTGCCTTTCACTCCACAACCTGAGGCTGTCTGGCTTCTGTCCCCACCACTGTCCCACAACTGCCAGTCAAGGTCACCAAAGACTTCCTTGTAGTTTAATCCAAAGCACTCCTTTCAGATCTTATCTTGACCTTGAAGGCATGTGACACTGCTCTCTGCCCCTCCTTCCTCAAAACTTTGTTGTGCATTGGTTTCTAGGGCACCCTGAGTCTCCAAGTCCTTTCCTCCTGTGGCTGCTCCTAAGTTTTCTCCAAATTCTCCCTGTCCTGGAGCACTCTGTTGTTGGTCTTCACAGGTAAAGCTGTGTGTGCCAAGAATGGTGGCTCCCCCTCCAAAGGCATTCCTTACACAAACACCTGGGAATTTGCTTTCTCACCCAAGAACCACAGTGTTGTTTTGAACTCCAGTTTGTACCCAGGATCCTGCTGCTCAGAGCCTGACGTGCCTTCTCGGATGTGTATTTATAACCCCACTTTGAGAAGCTCTCGCAACACTTAGACATCTGTTTTTTTCATTTGTCCCCTCAAAAGGGAGCATGCCTTAGGAAAGGACACTGACAAATTAGGGGGCACTTGGACGGGCTGCTAGGTGGTCAGAAAACCATGTCCTACAAGAAATCATTAACTGGGTACATTTTTCCCTAGAAGAGATAAAAGAGAAAGCTAATTTCAAAACTCTAAAGAGACAGAGGCGTGATGTGGGCTGCTGTGTCGAGCTGGAAATGTGCCAGCTGTAAAAGTGACAGGTGGACGTTGTGTGGAGGCAGAGATGTTCTACTGAATCCCGGAGACCACAGGCCGCTTGGACCGCATGGTGTCTGCGTGTGTGCGACAGTCTTGCCCCACAGAAAGCTACGGAAGGCAGAGGTAGACTGAAGTGGAGAGCATGGCACTCTGAAGATCACAGCCCAAGCCTGGCCCCCAGTGGAGCGGAGCCACACTCCATAGCACCCCTCTTCAGATGTGCTGCCCCGCAAGATCCATCAAAGCTCTGTGGACCGAAATGATGAGACAGGAAAGAGGCTTGCAAAGCTCTCCCCAATTCAGTTTTGAAGATATTCCCAAGTGTACCTACTTTGGGGCAGGCAGTGAGCTGAGCACCCTGATGTATCTGTCTTAGACCCCTGCTTGTCACAGTGTCTGTTCCTGCCTCGTGTTGGGTGCAGTGCCATCAGCTTCCATCGAGGGCCATCGCAGAAGCAGCCTTAGGAGCTCACTGTGGTGACTATTCTGGGGATGTTTGCTCATCACCGCACACTGTGCTCCCTTTATGCGGCCCCCAGGAGAAGAGCCTGCTTCACTTTAGTACCAAGAATAGTTGTAATTCTCTTGAGCAGTAGGTCTGTTTTTATCTCAGGGACTGTGGGGACTGTGTAATGGACATTGTCTCCTTTCCTTTTGGTTGTGGGGGCAGGGGGAGCTTTGGGACAAATTGGTAGCCCACCCATAGGAGGAGAATGGGCCACCCCAGGGCACTGTTTGGCATTATTCCCATCCGTACTTTATTTTCCATCTTGCTTTTTCTTCCTAGTCTTAGCTGTTCTTATTTTACTGTACATTGTCAAGAACATTAGGTGGATGGACAAATCACCTAGTCATGCTCTCAAGAGATACACACTGGGAACAGTGCTTTTGCAGACTTCCAAAAAGTAAAAATGACTTCTCATTGTGCAAATTCGTCAGTTTTTTTTTTTCATTTCATTTGTCATAAGCATCTTTCCATGTAATGGAATGTTCCTTAGATAATTTAAAATTTCTGTATAGCCTTAGCAATTTAATATGAATAACACCTTGTGCCTGGCTTTGTGTGTATTTATATAGCCATATATGTCAAAATAAATTCAGGGGTTAATGGCATGACAGTGTGTACCTGTATGATAAGCAGTCATATTTGTATGCATCAATTCATTTGATGCTCAAAACCCTGTGAGATAGATAGCCCTGCTCCCCTCACAGACAAGGACCCCAAAATAGAGAAAGATGCAAAGGCCTGGCAGCAGCATTGAAAGCCAGGTTCTCTGAAGCATTTCCTTCTAAATGCTATGGTGTCTTTCACTATACGATGGGGATTTCGCAGTCCACAGTGGTTAAATATTTATTTCCTTTCACTTCACATCTAATTTATGTTATTTTACCATATTTTAAGTACCCTTGTAAGTCACCTGAAACCCTTTCTGCCACCAGGCAAGGCATAAATAAACAGAGCAGAGTGGTAAATGGCCAAAAAGGCAAAGCTGAAGAGCCGCTCCCAGGAGAGGAGATGAATCCAGGCTGTCCGGAGGTGAAGTGGATTTATTTCCTGGGGCTGTGGTGAGCCTCCCTTCCGGGAAAAACTGGTGTGGGTGGCCGCGCTCACAGAGACTGGGAAGGGTAGGGAAGGCCTTCTTCCAGACACTGAGCTGAGCCAGACAAGCCTCGAGGCCCTACACAGATTTTCAGGGTATACGAAAATGCTGGTAAGGCAAAATGAAACATTTAATGGAGCTAATGAATGGGGCAAGACAGCCCTTGGGCCAGAACCAGGACCTGGGGCTTGTCCCTCCTGGCTGGTTACTGGGCCACACATTCAACTGAACCAACAGAAATTTGGTTCCAAATACTGAGCATAGTAGATTTTTTCTCTTAAGCCTTTTGGTGGCTGCTGCAAAATGGCTAAAAGATACTGTCACTGTCCCCAGTCCTTTGGTTAAGGTGACAATGAGGCCAGAAGAGGAGTTCGGTGGCTCCCAGGATGCCCCATGGGATCAGCCATCTGACAAATGTGATAGAGAGAAAGGAGCCCAGGTCCCTTCCTGCGCCATGTCTCTTTATGTTGCCCAAGCTGGCCATGTACTCCTCGGTTCAAACAATCCTTTCTTAGTCTCCAGAGTACCCGGGACTGAAGGAGGATGTCACTGTATCAGGCTAGGAGCCCAAGTTTCTGTTCCTGCATTTGATTTTTACTGGCTGAGAGATGTTGCCCAAGTTTCTTCAACTTCCTGAGATCTGTGTACTCATCTGTAAAATAGAATCAATAATTATGCTGTCAAGTTGTGGGGATCCCATGAGGTCCTAGTGATCTATAGCACCCTTAAAAGTGCAAGCAAGTAAGTACCAGTAAGCCTGGGTGACCGTCTGCCAGTGATGCTGGCCAGTATCCAGGTGCATACTGACCCCTTCTGCTACTGCCCACCACCACCTACTGCCAATACCCAGCACGCAAGGAGCCTCATTCTGGATATTTAGGCCCAAGGAACAGTGACAGCGCTGGGGGTGAGAGTTAGGGCAAGCAGCCTGCGCTAAGCAGCTAGGGCAAGAGTAAGGAGCAGGCACAGGTTATGTCCTCCTCCCCTTCCTCACACCCCGGGGCTGCGTGCCCGTGAGGCCACAGCCTGTGCGCTGGGCCAGATTAGAGGAAGGCCCGACCTCGGCAAGCAAAGGAAACAAACACAGATGTGTTTGGCTGGGGCTGTGCCCCCCCCCCACCCCCCGCGCGCCCGATCGCCTACCGGGCGTGGGGGTCCTGGAACTGCGCGGGGCTCTGAGAGGCTGACAGTCACGGCCGCCACCACCCGCCCCCTCCGCCTCCCGTGGGGTGCGCGCCGGGCCTGCCCTCTCCCCGGGGTTTCCTTGGGCGCTGCTCCGGCTTTCTCTTTGTCTCTGCTGCTCTTTCTCGGGCTCCCTCGGTTCCCACCCGCTCGCGCTCGCCCTCGCCTGCGTCCCGGGCCGGTTCCCTTTAACTTTTCTTCTTTCCCGGGGTTAAAACTTTGCTCGCGAGCGGGCGGCTGCTCGCCAACGTTATTGGCCGGCGCCCCGCCCGGCGGCCCCGCCCCGCGCCCCCCTTCGCCCCCCACTCCCGGCGCTAGCGGCGGCGGCGGCGGCGGCGGCGGCGGAGCCTTCGGGGGCGTGCGTGCGCGTGTGAGTGCGCGCCAGCGAGCGTGAGTGAGTGTGTGTGTGCGCCCGGGGCGCGGGCAGGGCAGCACTTGGAGCGCGGCGGGAGCCTGGCGGCCGCGTCGTCACTCCGAAGAGCGAGAGAGGCGGCGGCGGCTGCCGAGGCCGGGGCCGGGATAGCGGCGGCCGCGCCGGGCATGGAGCTGGCAAGTCCGTGCTGAGGAAGGACGCGCCCGCGAAAGGCTCTCCGCCGTCCGGCGCGCGGAACCCGGCCCGGGCCAGGCAAACTTTTCTTTCTCTTTTGCCCTCGCTAGAGGTAAAGTCCCGAGTACGGTCTCCCCAGCGAGGACGCGATCGGGGCAGCTATGAGGGACACCAGGTTGCGGGACGGAGGGGCAAGGAATGTGCTGGTTGGGGGAACCCCGAGCTTTCCTGCCCCCGAGACTTGGGGTGCAGGTCGGGTTGGCTGCGGACGGGCGTGGGGATGCCCCTCGGGTGGCGTGGAGGCGGCGGTGGCGGGGAAGCGGCACGTTCGCCCGCTGCCTTGGCTCACCGGCGAGGAAGAAGGGGCGCGGGCGGTGCGGGCTTGGAGGTGCCCCAACTCGCCTGCCTCCGGGACGTGAGGGGAAGGAGACGGGCTGCCGCCGCGGGAATTGGTGCCCTACTGCCCGCGCCCCCGGAAGCCACTCCACGGAGGGCCGGAGGGCGCGGGGCGGGCTGGCTGAGCGCAGCTCCCCTCTCTCCGCAGGCGCCTTCTGCGGCCAGCGGACCGACTCCTCGGCGCGGCTGGGCCGGGGCGAGCTGGACGCAGCATGATGCGCGCAGTGTGGGAGGCGCTGGCCGCGCTGGTCGCGCTGGCTTGCCTGGTGGGCGCGGTGCGTGGCGGGCCCGGGCTCAGCATGTTTGCGGGCCAGGCGGCGCAGCCCGACCCCTGCTCGGACGAGAATGGCCACCCGCGCCGCTGCATCCCAGATTTTGTCAACGCAGCCTTCGGCAAGGACGTGCGTGTGTCCAGCACCTGCGGCCGGCCCCCGGCGCGCTATTGCGTGGTGAGCGAGCGCGGCGAGGAGCGGCTGCGCTCCTGCCACCTCTGCAACGCGTCGGACCCCAAGAAGGCGCACCCTCCAGCCTTCCTCACCGACCTCAACAACCCGCACAACCTGACATGCTGGCAGTCAGAGAACTTCCTGCAGTTCCCGCATAACGTCACGCTCACGCTGTCGCTCGGGAAGAAGTTCGAGGTGACCTACGTGAGCCTGCAGTTCTGCTCGCCGCGGCCCGAGTCCATGGCCATCTACAAGTCCATGGACTACGGGCGCACGTGGGTGCCCTTCCAGTTCTACTCCACGCAGTGCCGCAAGATGTACAACCGGCCGCACCGCGCGCCCATCACCAAGCAGAACGAGCAGGAGGCCGTGTGCACCGACTCGCACACCGACATGCGCCCGCTGTCCGGCGGCCTCATCGCCTTCAGCACGCTGGACGGGCGGCCCTCTGCGCACGACTTCGACAACTCGCCGGTGCTGCAGGACTGGGTTACAGCCACCGACATCCGCGTGGCCTTCAGCCGCCTGCACACGTTCGGCGATGAGAACGAGGACGACTCGGAGCTGGCGCGCGACTCGTACTTCTACGCTGTGTCCGACTTGCAGGTGGGCGGCCGCTGCAAGTGCAATGGCCACGCGGCCCGTTGCGTGCGCGACCGCGACGACAGCCTGGTGTGCGACTGCAGGCACAACACGGCGGGCCCGGAATGCGACCGCTGCAAACCGTTTCACTACGACCGACCCTGGCAGCGCGCCACGGCCCGCGAGGCCAACGAGTGCGTGGGTGAGTGGGGCGCCGCGGCGACGCGGGCGGTGGGTGGGGACGCGGTAAATGGCTGCCAGGCCTCGAAGCGGTAGGTTCCGGGAATCGCCAAGCAGCCGCATCTTAGGATTTTGGGTTGCAGGGTCGTGGCGGGAGCCATAGGAAGCCGGTTCTGGGATGTCCGGGAGCTGAGAGGGCTGAGCGAGTCCACTCGCTCGCGGAAGACTATAGTGTTTGCGCCCCGTGCCCTTTGCGAAGCCAAGAAGCAGTATGATAAAGGCTGCCGGGGGTCTGGAGTGGGGGTCGTGGCTTGGAGAGATTTTGTGGAAACAGTTACATTGCCTCCCTCTCAGTTCGGCTAGTCCCTGGGATTCATCTCGGTTCCATCCCCCTTTCTTAGGGCTGCAGCTGGGCGCGCGGTTGGGGATCCCGGCCCTGTTCCCAGCAAGTTTCAGCTCTACAACTGCAAATCCCTGGGGAGAAGGCAGAGCACTCTGCAGCGTGGGGCCAATTCAGCACGCGGCAAATATCACTCTTGCACCCTCCATTTGTCTTATAGTTTGAAAACAATTTTCCTTTCTTGAACAACGCATTTGTATTAGCAAAAGAAGAGTGATGTGATTTCAATTAATTACTATCTACAGATTACAAAGGAGGGTTCAGTAACTATTTTAAACTAATTTAATACTGGTCCAAAAAAAAAAAAAAAAAAAGGAAGTATACCAGATTTTTTTTGTTAGCTTCAGGGTTTGGTGAAATTGAACAGTATTGAATTGACTAAGGGCCCAACGTTTGGATTTTTAATGGAGTTTTAATTCCTGAAAGAGAAATCTGTCAAAACCGGGCACTGGTGAATAAGCATGGGTCAGAAATGATGCTGTAAAAAGGATACATGCGTTGTACTTACGAATTATACAACTTTGTTGGTACAGAAATTCCCTGGCATCTGTTTGTCACTCCCCAGAAAAAGAGAGAGAGGGAAAGAGAGAGAGAATGTGTGTATTTCAGTGTGAGATGCAAATTTCCAAATCCCATGTAGATTGTAATGAAAATCATTTTAGCCCATCCATGTGCCATTTGTTGAGCATTTTTTGTGAACGTGGAGCTTTTTCCTTCCCCCACCCCTCCCCCCACCCCCAAATAGCCAGCATGAACCTCTTCAATTGCTTCACCCTCTTGAAGCACATTGCAGTTTGCTGGTCCCCACAAACACACGTTTTAAGGTCTGGTTCTGATTAATTGTGTCATGTTGTTGTCGAATAGTTTGTGCCTCATGACTGCGGATGCAGACTTTTGAGCAAGTGAATGGAAAACATGTCTTGGAGGGTCGGCTCAGCACAGAGGCCCAGGCAGGCGCCCTGGTCTGCAGGCGCCCTGGTCTGCAGACGCCCGCGCCTCCTGTTGCATGAAGGAAGCCTCCATTTTTACCCAACGTGACTCGCTTTTGCAGAGAGAATTGTTCATCCTTATCCTTCAAGGGACAGAACTGGCTTGCAGTTTGAAGCGACTTTTAAGGAGTCTGCAGAGTAGCTACACCGGATTTAGAGGTCTTGGAGAATAAAGTTCCTTTGATCTGCTCAATTCCCTCAGAAATATTGGTTTTTCCCATCTCATCTGTTCCCTTCCTTTCTTCTTTTCTTTTCTTCTTTTTGTGCGTAAAAACCCTTTATTGACATTTAAAGGGCTTCCCAGGGTTTTGCTATCAGTTTTAGTTTGGATATGCATGTGAAAGATGACTTGTATGGTCTCTAAAAAGGCCTAATTGGACAAATGGGAGTGAATACATTGAGGCGAATGAACTGAATGTCCTGGAAAAATGCTACTGGCTTGAAGATTCCTCTTAACATTGGCATTGTTCAGATTCCGGCCACCCCCTCTCTCCCTGTCACTGTGAGCCTGAAGACATAACTTGGATTTCTTACAAGGGTAGCTGAGCACTTGAAATAATCTATAGTTCAGGATATTTTGTCTTTCCACCAAAGCATTGTGTACACAAATTGGATTGACCTTTTTTTTCCTATTTTGCCAAATTAAGCAATCAACATATTAACTAGTAATTAGCAAGCATTTTGGTTCAAAAAGTTTAATTAAGCCTAATAAGTACATAATCTACATGACAAATGATCGGCTAAAGATATTTTCTGGTTTTTACTGAAGTTATTTTAATTCTGAGTACTTAAAGTATCTTTAAATCTTGTCAATTATTCAGTCATTTCATTAGAGCAAAGCCAATTCAACTGTTAAAGTTATTTATAGTTTCCTTTTTGAATAGATATTCTGATACCTTGTAGATATAACTGGAAACATCAGTTTGAAGTTCTCGTACAGTCTTAATTAAAGTCTTAGTGATTTTTCCATCATTCTATAAAGGAGAAACCCAGCAAAGACAATTTAGGAGTGATTTACAATTAAAGGTCAAACTTTTTATGAAACGGTCTTTCAGCAAGGTGTGGTGGCACAGGCCTGTAATCCCAGCACTAAGGAGGCAGAGGCAGGAGGATTACCGCCAAGTTTGAGGCCAGCCTGAACTACCTTGTGAGTTAAGGCCAGACTGACCTACATAGTGAGAGTCAGTCTCAGAACACACACAAAAACAAAACACAAGAATAGAAAGGTCCTCTGCTGGAGATACATGAAAGAATTAGTATTTGATAGGTGTTCTGAGATACTAAATGGCACTGTGCTGGGAAAAAGCTTTAATAAATCCTTCAATCACTAACTTTATAATCTTAGAGACTTAGATGCCCCTCCACATAGTCCCATCTTGCAAATTCCACACTGTTGACACACAAAGTCAAGCTACCCAGGCTATTTACAACTGAGGGATAGTAAAGTATATTTTTTAATTCCATAAGTCAGTCCTGATAAAAATGGGGCATTATCACTATGTCATTCTGTTTTTGTCTTAATGCAATAATGAGACATGATTTATAATTGACTGAAATGACACAGATCCTTAGATTAGCCTTTAATTTCCCCTAAAAATATCCTTAGAAATTTAAAACACATTGATGTTAGTAGAAGTCTTTCTGCTCAGGGCTGATACACTTACAGGTTACTAAGAAGTGCACATCGCATATCTGCTTGCTTTGTGCCAGCTTTCATTTCTGATGTTATTTCAAGGTCAGTTTCTCTATAAGATAAATGTTAACTCTTGTGAAGCCCAATTTTATTTTAATGCAATTTTGGATTTCTTCTGGCAAAAAGAAACTCTATAAAACAATATGAAAGACAAGACTATGTATAACGTTACAGCTTCAACAGCTCTCGGTGGAATAACTAACTACTTTCTTCCACCCAGATGTATCTGCTACATTCACATACTTTTATACACATGTGCATTTACATTCTCTGTGTAAAGAAGCACCCATGCATGGTGGGGGTGTCTACATTCAAGGGAAAGTGCATGAACAATTTTAAACCACCTGGGTTGCTAGGCCCATTTTCTCCTCCTCCTTCTTTCTCTCTCCCTCTCTGTCTCTCTCTCTCTCTTTTCAAAAGAGCATCTGAAGACCATATTGTGTTTCATAAATTATTGACATCAGTTTTAATCAGTGTCCCCCTGACGTCGGAGCTGTGTTAGTATTTAGTGCCTGACGAAGCATGCTGTTTAATCTTAGTGTGGGGATGTCAGTGTGAGCCCATGCCTAGTTGGTGACAGGTTGAGCTTATGGAAACTCGTTTTGCCACTCTGTCTGTGGCTGTGCATTGCCCAGCTGTAATCCAAAACCCACACAAAAGACGCCTCTGCAAGATGAGCACGTTGCTGGGCTGGCCTCCTATGGCCACGGGTACCTGCAACATAATGCTCATAATTGTTTAAACATGGCTTTGAGGAGGAGGGCGGTCTCACGCTGTAAATGGCTCTGGTGCTTGGGCCCACCCTCATCCCTGGCAAACAAGAGAGTTTATATTGGAGGTGTTGCCATGAGAAATCCAGTGTCCGGCTAAAGAACCTTGCAAAATCAGAAGGCTAAAATTATTTGATGTTTCATCCAGAGCCTGGTACATACATAGCTGTGGATGAGTGTATTTTTTAATAGTCATAGTAATTATTATAATTCCTGCCATTATGGTGATTAACCCTGGAGGGCTTATTCTTTGCCAAGTACTCACACTAATTTAGTCATTTAATAATTGTAACTGTGTTCATAATAGGCAGTATTATTGTCCTTATTTTAGAGATGAGGAAACTATGGCCTAGAGACATTCAAAAGTTTACCTAAAGCTTCATACATGTAGGTGGGGAAGCTGGGACTCTGGCCTGATGTTTGTGCTTTGGCTTATTGCGTTTGCTCTGTTGTCTCTCAGCAGGATGGGTGGATGGATGGATGGATGGATGGATGGATGGATGGATGGATGACTGAGTAAATGAATGAATAATTACTACTCATCCCCATATAGGAGAAAAGCTGGGACAACCTGTTACTTCTTTGCAGACCTGGAGGTGGTTCCCTAGTTGTGTTGCACTATATTCTATACCATTAGTCTCCACTATATTCAAACACACCTAAGTGTGAAGTTGTATAGAAGTTTTCCTCTATCTTATTTTAGCCAGTGGGCCTAGGGTGAGCTGAAAGGTAGGGCATGAGTGAGGAGAGTATAAATACCGCGTTGTGGGTTCTCAGTGCCCATGAGTATAGCTGATGGCTGTCTTCATTTCAGAGCATGTGATGGTTCTCAAAAGTAGGAAAGCAGATCTGATGTCTAAAAGTCCTCTTTAAGAAGGCCGTGTCTTCTCATCCTCCTTACCAACCCACTGCTTCACCGAAGTATATTGAAAGAATACAGAAAGCATCTAAGAGGATCACGGCTGTGGCTGTCATTTATCTGTTGACCAATGGCATCTGGAGTCAGGGTCCCATTAGCATCTGTAGTGAGGGAATGGCAAGGCAAAGAGGCAGCTCCCAGCTCCCCCAGAGAAAGGAGGGAAGTTTGTCAAGGAAGATCTTTGGGGACCCTTGGGTTTGTACATTTCTAGACTCTTTCAGGCTCTCTGTCCTGCCCACACTCCTTTGAGTAAATGACCCCCTCCTCCTGGAGAAAAATGAGATCCTCGGAAAAGTATTTGAGACTTTATGTCCAGAGTAAATATTGGAAAGGCAGTGGGTTTCAATTCAGATGTTCCCTGGAAGGAATCCCCTCATTTTCTGCTCACAGCTGGTATCGATATTTCCTTCTTGAGATGAGTTGTGCTTTTCATTAAGGAAATTTTTTGTCTTGGGATTAAACCAACATTGTATTCTTAATAGACTTTTATGTTTACACTTCAAAAGTCCACTGGATTGTTACTTGTGTTATCTTGATGGCTTCTACAGAGTGTGCTATGCATGCGGCCTTCACCAAAAATAAATGGCTCTCTGGGGAACTGGATTATAAAACAGTCTTATCTGTGGATGCACAAGGACAGATGTTTTGTGAGCCAGTATTTTTTCTTCCTTTCAGAAGTGATAATCATACCTTGGGTCTCTGCAGTGCCTTTCATTTATGGGGAGACGGGAGGTCTCTGAGGCCTTTGGAAATGCTCAGGACTTAAGCTTGATACTTGGAGAGTGGGGCACAGCGTTGAGTCTGTCGTCTGGAAGCCCTTGTGATCTCCGAAGCCTCAGGGGGCGTGGCATTGTTTTGGGTGGCCAGGAAACTGCAGAGTTTAGAATGTCATTCCCAGGTGGTTGTCAGGTTACCTCCTGAAGACAGACCACAAACCCCTACTGAGTGCCGGGCATTGTATGAGGTGCTTTCTGTGTGCTTTGTTCAATTAATAAGATTGCCACAAGGAACGGAAGCTTTTCAAAAACAGATGTCCCCGCCACCAAAGGGTAGTTTGTACACACATGAGACTAAGTGTGGACAGGCCTACAGGGCCCATCGGAGAGAGCAGGGGGGTATCAGTGGCGTTTGTTTCCATGGCTGATCACATAAAAGCCGTCCTATTATAATTCCACTCCAAGGGATAGTTGTTCTAAACAGTACTTGGAATAAGTTAGCTGCCTGGGCCAGTCCTCTAACAGGGATGCTTGCCTCAGAGCTGTATGCTGTCATGAGGCTCAAGTGATGCACTGTACTGAGCTCTGTCTTACATTTCTTATATTCTTATGCAGAGGCAGAAGTAAATTTCAATTTGCCTTTAAAAATTTAAGTACATTGGGCCACGGATGTAGCCCAGTGGCTCTATGCCAGCCTGGTAAGCACAATGTCCTGAGTTCCATCCCTGGTGTCAATAACAACAACAACAACAAAAGTGAAGTACTTTGGGCTGGAAATTTAGCTCAGTGGTTCTGGTGTCTGCCTTGCAAGTGCAAGGGCCCAGGTTCGATCCCCTGGTTAACCACATACAACGCTGGGTGTCAAGACTCAGCAGCAATCAGTACCACATACTACAGTGCCGGGCCTGGTGGCTCACGCCTATAATCCCAGCACTCGAGAGGCAGAGGCAGGAGGATTGTTGTGATGTGAGTTTGAGGCTGAGCTCAGGGCCAGCCTGAACTACAAAGCGAGATGGGCTGTATACCTATAATCTCAGCTGCTTAGAAGGCTGAGGCAGGAGTACTGCCTAGACAATTTGAGGAGATCCCGTCTCAAAATAGAATTAAAAAGTGGCTGGGGATGGAGCTCAGTGATAGAATGCTTGCTTAGCATACGAAAGACCTTAAGTTTAATCCCCAGGACCAGGAAAATCTTTTTTTTTTTTTTTTTTAAATGAAGTACCTTATATAAATTATCCCATTTTCAAAAGGCAGAGACTGATTCTGGTGTTGACTTCTTATCTGTAGATCTTTCAGGCTCTCTGTTTGCCCTGCCCAAACTCCATCCATGGCTCCCGGGAAACCTGGGCCAGGGGCTTTATCTCTTCTCCTAAGACTTAAGCTCTTGCCTAAGCTTCATTTTTGCAGAGATAACCACTGGCGCTCAGGGCACACGAAGAAGACCTATCTAAAGGAACAGGTGTGCTGACGGTTCAGGAGTTCCACCAAGGAACAGAAAGGCATGTGTGCCTTGGTTTGTGTGGGGACCATCCCTGGGGATCCCCGGCACTTGCCTTTGTTATTCATATACTGAATACAGTTAGGTTGAGATGAAACTAGGTTGCACTGTACTTACAGACATAAAAGAGATTCAGGTGGAACTTAGCTCTCTAAGTAGAATAGACCTCCAGACAGGCGGCTTTTCAGAAGTCAAAGTAAATGTTGGACAAGAATCTTGCCAGCTAGAAGATAACACTCTGGGTACAATCTGACATAGTCAGTGCTTGACTGGAAGAAGGTGGTAGAAGTCTGTCTCACCAGAGGATTCAAAATGAGCTAAGGTGAGCTCTGAGCTCCCAGTACACATGGTTTGGCTGGGACCCTTCTCTAGCTGGTGCTGTAGCTAGTCAGTCACAGGCCCTTTTCTGCCTGCAGATAAGACAGATTATTGATGATGGTATCCAATTTTCACACATTCCAGAGGTTCCGCACTTAAATTAGACAATCTGTAGGACTTCCTAGGACCTTTAAAGTAGCTGCTTTGAAACCTTAGTTCTAAACAGCTGAGTCCTAAATAAGGAAATAAGATAGAGCTCTTAGTTTCCTGAGGGTCGGTGTGTTGTGCTAGATGGCATATTTGACATCCCAGAGTGATGGACACTTCCTGTCTGATCGATGACCATTGTCAGGGCTTCTGATTTCATCTGTTCCTGCTTATAGCTGCTGTGGTGGGTACTGTCATCCCTCTTTTCCATGGGAGCATGCTCCAAGATTCCCAAGGGATGCCTGAAACCACACCTAGTACTGGCAAGATTCTTGTCCAACAGATTTACTTTGACTTCTGAAAAGCCACCTGTCTGGAGGTCTATTCTACTTAGAGAGCTAAGTTCTATACTGTTTCTTCCTATATACACATACCTGTGATAAAGTTTAATTTATAAATTAAACATAGGAAAAGATTAACTATAATAACTAGAAACAGAACAATGATTATAACACCATAGTATAATACAAGTTATATGAATACATTCTGCTTCTCCAAATAGTTTCCTATGGATTTTAGCAACTTGAGCATGTGACCTTAATTTCCACTTTTTCTCTTAAAAGAACTACTTTATGGGGCTGGGGATTTAGCTCAGTGGCTCCGGCCCTGCTTTGCAAGCACAAGGTCCTGGGTTCAATGCTCAGTAATCATATACCACAGTACCGGGCATGATGGCTCACACCTGTAATCTTAACACTCAGAGGCTGACTTCAGGACCAGCCTGAACTACAGAGTAAGACCATGTCTAAAAAACAAAACAAACAAACAAAAAAGCCCACATTATGGCTTCTCTTTGGTGTACCTGCATTTCAAGCATCATTTCTCTTATACTTTGTGTCCTTTATTGAGAAAGTGAAAGTTACTGGCATTCAGGCCCAGCAGTGTTGCAGCAGTTGACTAAATAATTGAGATGCCCACTGAGTGACTAGCAGGTGGGTAACGTATACAGTGTGGATACTGTGGTAAAGGAATAATGCCCATCCCAGGCAGGATGGAGCAGGACGGCTTGAGATTTCATCAGTTACTCAGATGTTGTTACTCATTTGAAAACTAAGAATTGTTTGTTTCTGGGGTTTCCATATATTATTTCTGGACTGTGATTTACTATAGGTAAATGAAATGACAGAAAGGAAAACCGGGATACAGGAACACTGCTATAGCTAGCAACACCTTCATTCTGAAACCAGGGCAGACAGAGCCTAATTAACCATAGCATATTTTTTCCTGGGTCCAGAAATGATCTTAGAATCTTTCTCAGATTCAGAAATGATCTTAGAATCTTAGAATCTTTCTCAGTATAATTTCTTAGGTAGCCAGAATCTTCAGGCAGAATTAGACAATGAAATAAAGACTTTGCCACAACTGGTCTTAGAAGACCTTCCCTGTATCTGCCTGCCTCCTCTCCCTCAGCTTGGATACCTTGTAAATGGACATTTCTGGGCCATTCACTCCTGAGGGGGATCTGTCTGGTCTGTGGATGTAAAGAAGCAGACACCCTGGCCGGGGATTTAGCTCAGTGGTTCCGGCACCTGTCTTGCAAGCGCAAGGACCTGAGTTCGATCCCTGGTTAACCACATACAATACTGGACGTGGAGACTCACACTCAGCAGCAATCAGTACCACAAACCACAGTGCCAGGCGTGGTGGCTCACGCCTATAATCCCAGCACTCGGGAGGCAGAGGCAGAAGGATTGCTGTGATGTGAGTTGGAGGCTGAGCTCAGGGCCAGCCTGAACTACAAAGTGAGACCCTGTCTCAAAAAAAAAAAAAAAAAAAAAGCAGACGGGTGTAGGTTGTTGTGGAGGAAGCTGTGTGTGTGTATAGTGGGGATGCTCATGCATGAGTGTTAAGTGGTGGACAGAGATGGCCCAAGAGTAGGGGATTGTACTGAGGGTCCAGAACATGGAGGAATGCTGAAGTTCTTGAGAGAATGCAGGTTTCAGATTTGAGTCTTGTATCAGAGAAGCACTGAGGTTTTGGTCCCTATCACTTTCCCCCTGGATTGGTTCTGTTGTACTGCTTTTGTTTTGTTTTTTGAAACTGGATCTTGCTGTGTATTCCAGGCTGGCCTTGAAATTATCATGCAACCCAGCCTGGCCTCGAACTTGCAGCGATCCTCCTGAGTGTTGTGGGATTATAAGCCTGTGCCACCATGCACAGCTTGTAGTGTTTTTATGCTCTTCCATTAGCAAGGAATTTGAGAGAAAAGCTCCCTGAGAAGAATAGTCATGTGATCTTTGTAGAGTGTCATTCGGAAGTTCCTGGACAGGTCCTCCAAACCATGCTGGCGTTGGAGACAAAAGCTGATCGCTGCTCCAGGCTGGCACGGAGTCCAGAAGTCCAGGGCTTCTCCCCCCAGGCTCGTTCCTGCCTTTAAAACCACATCTGTGTGGTATTGGGGGACAAGAACTCAGAAGCCACTGCCCTCAGCACTCTGCTTACATTTGGGTCGGTGCAAAAAGTGCCGAACAATAACTGTTCCAATCCCAGCATGAAAAAGGAAACACATTGTGTTTACAGATACAGAATTTGGCATCTGAGACATGAAAGTACCTTGGGGTTGAGCTGCCCTGGGAAGGACTGTTAGACACCGGCCCCCCTTCCCTCTGCCCTGTGGCCAACTCTTTCCCTCTCCTTGAAGCCAAACCTCAGAGGTGGGCAGGTTGATCGCAGCCAACTCTTTCTTCCCTGACCCAGCCCTGTCTCACTCTGTGGCTCAGACCTGGAGAGAATTCACCGTGAGAAAGTCCTGGGCTTTCTGAGCTGCTATGAGGAAGGAAATTGCTTCTCACTCCAAACCACAGAAATCAATACTTCTGAAACCATGTTTTTGGAGGCAGGTTTGCCTTCCCAGTACCCAGAAATGCTAGTGAAGAGGAAGGGTGATCATGTCTGTGTATTTCTCACCACAATGTACTGTTTTCACCAAGGGTAGAGAACTTTTTTTTTTTAATCAGTTATCTGGAGAAAAATATGATTCACATGTAAGTGATCCACAGAAAGTAATTAGTTTGAAATCAAGATGAGAGAGCCTATTTCTATTTTATGATGTGCAAAATATGAACATTGTAAGGAATGGTTCTGATGAGAGAAGCCATCTTTGGTCTTGGGTGCCTGTGTTTGGATCCTAGCTCTAGCAGGAGTAGGAGCTTGGGTAGATAACTGAGGCTGTCTGTGCTTTTGCCACCTTTGTGGCCTGTGGGCCTAGCTGAAGACTGCCTTTGTGTTGTGCCTTAAGTGAGGGCTCAGCACACAGGTACAGGAGGAGACCCAGAGGAAGATTCTTATCCTAGACTTAGGACATTAATCAGCATGCATTTCTGTAGGCTGTGACCTCTGGCAGACACTATAAATATGGCTTCATTTAATTCTCGGAACAGTCCTAGGAGGTAGGTTCTATTATTATTATTAAGTAAATGTCTTCATGGTGATATGTGTGCAGTGTGATATGTATACAGAAAAACATATACTTGTGTGTTTAGCACAATGACATGTCATAATGTGTACCCAACTGCCTAGCCAGCACCTACATCAAGAATGCAGTAGTACGGGGCCGGGGATTTAGCTCAGTGGTTCCAGCACCTGTCTTGCAAGCGCAAGGGCCCGGGTTTAATCCCTGGTAACCACATACCGTGCTGGGCGTGGAGACTCACCCCAGCAGTAACCACAGTGCCGGGCGTGGTGGCTCACACCTGTAATCCCAGCACTCGGGAGGCAGAGTCAGGAGGATTGCTGTGATTTGAGTTTGAGGCTGAGCTCAGTGCCAGCCTGAACTACAAAGCGAGACCCTGTCTCAAAAAAAAAAAAAAAAAAAAAAAAAAAAGAATGCAGTAGCACCCAGAAGCTGCCCTGAACTCCCTTTAGTCATCCTGTCCCCCTTCACTCATCATGCATTGGTTTCATTTTTGAATTTTGTGTAGATGAAGTTGCCTTCTCCCGTCTTACTTTTCTTGTGGTGCTGGAGATTAAGCCTAGGGCCTAGCATTGGTAGATGAACTACCACCAAGCAGCTCTGCAACTTAATGTATTTTCCTCCCTCCCCCTTCCAATTGGAGTTACCTCTAAAGACTGTGCAGGCTCTCACCAGAGGCCATCTTTGGGCCTACCTTCCAATCTTGCTGGCAGTTTCTTTGCCTCCTATAGCCCTTCTCTTTGGGGTGGTGGGGATGACTTGCCCTCTTTGCCCTCCAAGTGTCAGCTAGGCAGTTTTCTGTCCAATTCATGTGTTCAGCTAGATGTGTTCACAAAAGGGAATTCACCTGGGTATATAGCCTTACATAAAGAAATAAAGTATTTCCATGAGGTCCCTGAGGCCCCTCCCAAATACCTTTGCCTCAAGTTCACCACCATTTTGACTTGTCACACCACGAACTGAGGTTTGCCTTCTTTTGAACTTTACATAAATCAAATCATACTGTATGTTCTCTTCAGTATCTGACTTGTTTTGCTCAACGTTGTTCCCTGTAAATGTCTTCAGCGTAATTTATCCTATGGTCCTTGCTAGTTTGACGGATGATCTCAGCTTCTTGGGGGTACTAATCCTCCTGTTTGTTTTGTCTGCTGACCTTTGCTCATAGTGAATTATTTCCTTATGTATTTTATACTTCCTGACTGGGAGCTTATCTTTATATGGGATTTTGTGGAAATCCTGCTGAACTTAGTTGTGGAAATGCTCCTACCCAGTTCTTTTGTATCAGTTCTGCCAAGCATTCTAGAGGTATTATTGGACTGGGAACAGTTTTTCCATTAATTAATCATCCTGGGAATTCTTATGTCAAATGAGGAGTGTGCACTTGGCCTCCAGACCTCCCCGGACCTGGGGTTTCAATCTCATCCACTGTGTACTTTTTCTTCCTTTATATAGAATTTTGGGTGGAGACAGTTTTCCTGTTATCTTAGGCTGGTAGGGAAAAATTTATAGTATTCCTTTTACTCTAGGCATTTGGGAGGTCCAGGTTTTTGTCTCCTGGATTGCTGCTGTAGTTGTTCCTTTTTCCCACTGGTCTTTTTCCAGCATAGCACCCAGAGGTGGTCACTTGTGTAATAGCTCCGTGTCCCCTCAGAGGAACATGGAATTCTTGTGGTAGCTGCAGAGTCCTGCCTGATCTAGTCTCTGCTTGTCTTTGTCCTACCTTCTATCACTGTCTCTCTTCTTGCTCTGTCCCAGCCCTCAGATAGTCTTGCGCCAACACTCTGGAGAGACATATCTCTTCCATTCTTGTCCCAGGTTGGGCACCTTTTTGACTTGTCACACCATAGACTGAGTTTTGCCTGCTTTTGCACCTTACATAAGTGAAATCATACTGAATGTTCATTGGCACTGGCACTTGTCAGTGGGCAGCAGATGTAGCCACATGTCAAATCTTTGAAAAAGTAGTGGCTTGGGGGGGGGCAGTACTAGGAATCAGACCCAGAACTTTTGCTCTGACCTCCTTTTTATTTGTCTGCTTGAGTGCTAAAAATCTACACTCAAAGACATTCAGCCTATTTCTAAGTCTAGTGACCAACCTTGATTTCCTGCCTCTTTTTGGTCCCTTTTTCCTCTCTGCCCTCTGAATACTGGGGCTTTCAGATTCTTCTTTCCTTTAGTACTTGAGGATTTCCTTTTCTTTTTTGTGAAATCTGCTATGCATGATTTTTAAGATTTATATATCACCTAGTATTTCTAGATGTTTTCAGTGAATGAAGTTCTATATTATCCCAGTTTACCTCATCAGAACCTTATGTCATATATTTAATCTTTTATCCATCTAGAATTACTTATGACATATGACATGAGGTAAAGATATCCTTTTTCCCTCATCAAGTGTTTGGCCAATTACTGAGTGACAACTAATGAAAAATATTCTTCCTCATTGATTTGAGATCCTGTATTTATTAAATGCTCAAGTACTTTGCGAACTTAGATCTGCTTTTTGAATTTTCCATTTTGTTTCACAAATCTATCTCCCTGTGACTTCCTTTCCAGGTAGATAGTACATTTTAATATCTAGTATGCCTTGTATTCACTCATTTATTCTTTTTCACTTCTCATTGCTATATTTTTTTTCCTTTTGGTTTTTTGAGACAAGGGTTTGCTATGTAGTTTAGGCCATTCTTGAACTCACTTATGTAGACTAGGCTGGCCTTGAACTTGTGATGATCCTCCTGCTTCAGCCTCCTTCTGCTTTAGCATCCTGATTATAAAGCATGTGCCTCCATGCCTGGCTGTCATTACGCTTCTTACTTATTCATTAATTGGCTTTAGGTGGCTTTGTCAGGTATCATTACAAATACTATTAGTAATTTGATGGCAGTATGGTTAGCACAAACTTGATGATCACTGATAAATTTTATAATTTTTAGATTGTAACTATCAACATGACTATTGTGTATAATGATTTAATTTTTAAAAACATATCCATTAGGGTTGTAAGATATCCAAAAGAGGCCATGGATTTAGCTCAGTGGTACTGCTGCCTGCCTGCAAACACAAGGTCATGCGTTTGATCCCTGGTACCACACACACACAATAAGATATTAAAAAGGGCATAAGCCAGGATAAAATCATTAATTGTACTTTGGGTTTCTTTCTAATTCTTCCAGATGAGTTTTAAAAACAGATTTATTGATATTCAAAAATTGCACATATTTAAAGAGTATAATTTGATAAATTTGGTATGTATTTCCTTACTGCTACATTTTTATCTAGATGCCCCCTCCAAGCTTTGTGTGCACACAGGTGGGGCTTTTGGGAGGTGATTGGATCACGGGGTGTGATAATGGTCAGTGGATTAGTCCACTGATGAGTTTATAGCTCAGTATGATGTGGGAAGTGAAGCCTGGTTGGAAGAGGTGAGTCATGAGGAGTGTGACCTGGAAGGATCCGTCTCCCAGCCTCCCTTCTTGATGTCTCTGCTTCCTGCCTGACATGCCTTAAGCAGACTTCCGCCATGCCCCCTGACGTGGAGCCAGCTGACTATTGACAGAACCTCTTCAAACGATGAGCCCAAATAACTTCTTTAATTTGCATTGTGTCTGAGTGATGAGAATGTAACTAAGACACCTATGAAGCCATCACCACAATCAAGATAAAGATTGGGCATGGGATGTGGCTCTGTAGGAAAGGGCTTGCCTAGCATGAGTGAAACCCAAGTCCCATTCTAATGCCACAAAACTGCTACAAAAGAAGTCCTTCAGTCAAAATGTTTCCTAATATTTCTTGATGATCCTTCCTGTTCCATCCCACTATTATACTTTCTGTGAGTGTATATTAGTTTGACTATTCTAGAGTTTTATAAAATAGGATCTTATAGTGTGTATTTTTTGAAAATCTTGTTTCTTTTCACTCTGCATGATTATTTGGGTTATTTGTTCAGCCATGATGTATGTGGCTGGTAAGCCATTCTGCAGATATACCACAATTTATCTACTTATTTGCTGTTAGCAAATAAGTTTTCAGTTTTTGACTGCTACAGATAAAGTAATGGTGAACATTTCTTTAGGAGTGTTCATATGAACACATGCCTTTGTCTCACTTGGATAAATTATTGAGAATGGAATGGTTGATTGAGGCTGTGGATGTATGATTAACTTTTTAAGAAATAGCCAAGGCTGATTTCCAAATGTTTTTACCCCTGTACCTTTATACCAGCAGTGCATCAGTGTTCTAGTTTCTTCAGTTCCACTTCCTATCACATTTGATAGGGCCAATCTTTTTAATTTTAGTCACTCTAATAGATATGAAGTAGATACTTCACAACTTTCAGTTTTAAAATCCAGAAGCATAGAATGTCTCCATTTGTTGTGCCTTCTTTTATGCCTTTCACTAGTTTATAAATTTCTTTATGTTAGAATCATATAGTTTTATAAGTTTGCCTCTCTGTGTGTTTAATTTTTATTGTGAGAGGGCATTTTTTCATTATCACTTTATTTCGTGGGTATTGCTGATTTTAGGAAAGCAGCCCCCCCCCAACTCAAAGCTGAAACCTTGTGCACACTAGACAAGTGGTCTGTCACTGAGCGATATATACCCCAGTCCTTGTGATTTTCATATAAGTGTTTTTGCAACCCACACTTTTACTGAATTCTTTTAAAATTAATTCTCACTGTGATTTTAGTTAATTCTACTCTCTTGAACTTCAGCTGTAAACCACAAATCATGAATATTTTAGTTCTTCTTTCTCCATACTTCAATTTTTAAATTTATTTTTCTTATCTTATTGCATTGGCCAGAACTTAAAGTAATGGCATATAATGAGCTTTTGTCTTGGTCCTGATTGAAGTGAGATTTCTAGAATTTCATTATCTAAAATGTTGGTTGCTACTAGTTTCAGAGAGATATTCCTTGTTGTATTCAATAGAGAAGACTATACAGGAGGAGCTGAGAGGTTTGCTCTTTGTATATTTTTTCATATAAGAATATGTAGAATATTAATCCTATTATTTTTATATTTTTATACAAGAATATATAGAATATTAATCCTATTTTGACTGACATATCAGTCAAAATAATCAAATATTTCTTTTTCCTTTTATGAGACAAGAGTATTGCTTTGTGGACTCAGGTGGACTTGAATTTACAGTCTAGCCCACGCTGGCCTCTTAACTCTTGGCAATCCTCTTTCCTCAGTTTCCTAAATGCTGGAATTATAGGCATGTACCACCATGCTTGACAAAGTAATCCTACAACTTTTTTGCTTTGACTTTTAACATACTGATTATGAGACATAATTCATATACCATACATTTCACTTGTGGAAAATATACTATTCAGTGGTTTGTAGTGTGGTGCAACCATTGTTAAAATTAATTTTAGAATATTTTTGTTATCCTCAAAAGGAACTTTGTATCCTGTAGCAAGCATTGCCCATTTCCCAGTCTTGCCTAGGCAAAGAATCTATTTTTCAGTGTCATAGATTTACCTATTCTGTATAATTCCTATAATAATAGAATTATACAACTCATAGTCCTTTGAGACTGACCTCTTATAATTAACATTTTTTTTTATAATTCACTCATGTTGTATTGTTTATCAGTGCTTTATTCCTCTTTGTGGTTAATTTCATTTACTCATTAATCAATTTATGGACACTTGAATTGTTTTCAGTTTTTGGTCATTGTGATTAATATTGCTGTGATCATTGGAATATAGATTTTTGTGTGGACATGTGCTTTTATTTCTTTAGGAGTGAAATTACTAGGTCATATGGCAACTTTTTTTTTTTTTTTTTGAGAAATGGGCAGACTGATTTCTCAGCACTTCACTATTTCACCATTTCTCATCAGCAAGATGTGAGCATCCCACTGTCCCCATATCCTCATCAACACCTACTGTGTGTATTTTTTAATGATAGTCATTCTGGTGAGTATAAAGTGATATCTTATTGTGGTTTTATTTTTATTTTTTTGAGACAGAGTCTTGCTTTCTAGTTCAGGGTCGCCCTGAACTCACGCTGTAGACCAGGCTAGCTTTGAACTTTCAACAGTCCTCCTGCCTCTACCTCCCAAGTGCTGAGATTATAGGTATGAGCCACCATGCTCAGCATTGTTGTAGGTGGTCCTGGAGATAGAACTCAGGACCTTGCACTTGCCAGGCAGATGCCAGAACCACTGAGCCAAATCCCCAGCCCCTTATTGTGGTTTTATATTGCCTAAGTTTGAATGACATTCTTGAAATGTTGATGATATTGAATCTTGGTGATTCTATTTGGTGATATAGTTTTCTTTAATATTTTATTTTATTTTTTAATATCTAAGTTTAAGAGTGATATTTTTCTGAACAACTTTGTCTTTATATTTGCCTTTGTATCAAAGCTATTTGAGCTTTATAAAATGAAGTGGGGAGTTTCCATTCTTTTCTGTGTTCTGAAATAGTTTAAGTAGCATGAGAAATAGCTGGTCCTTGTAGAGCTGCTAGAATTAGTCCATCTGGGCCCTTCCATTTTTGGAAATAGTTATTTGATAACCATTTCAATTTATTCCATGCTTATATGTTTATTGAGGAATTTTTCAACTGCTTTTGGAGTCAAATCTACTAATTTATTTTCCAAGAAAATAATTTTTTCCCAGATTTTCATTTTTTAAGCATGAGTTATATATGGCAATCCCTAAAAGTATATTAAAAATTTCCATATGTGGCAGTATCATCTTTCTAATTTCTCATAATGAACACTTATTCTCAATCTTTGCCTAGGTTTGTTTGCTTTCTTGATGTTTATGAAAGTGGTAATAATAATTGATCGTATTTATTGAACACTGCCTGTGTTCTAGTACATTAGGAATTTGAGTGGAGTATGATGTGGGCATAGTACAGAGGAGGAACTGGAGAGATGAACTGTCATTCCTTTGCCGGACACATGTTGTAGGATGATGGTTTGGGGTTCATTATTAAGTAGTTTCAGGCATAGATGTAACAGAATAAGAACAGACGCAAAGGAAAAGGACAAGATTATGTTTGCTTGCCTGAAGCAGGAGCAGTTTGAACCGACAGCTGGGGCTGAGTTTGTTGCTTTGGCTCATTTCCGTCTTTACATGAGCATTTGCCTCATTGCCTTTTGGCCTGGTGAAGGAGATCTGTTGAAATCCAAGTAAGTCTGAAAGGACAAGATGGTGAGGCCGCAAGGACTGGCTGCTGTAGGGTGCCGCCTCCCATAATAAATTATGACCCCAAATGGCTTGATTTGGCTCTGGAAACACCAGCGCCCTGGAGCTCTCAGCTCTCAGGAAGAACATTTCCACAGATGACTCCTACAGGAGTGGGCAGGCTACCCAGCTTCACGCCTGCCTCTGTTTCTCCTCTTGCCAAGGGGTGATTAAATTGTGGAAGAAAGATGGATGCTAAAGAGAGGAATGTGTTTCACAGAATACCAGAAGCACGAGAAAGGCTAAAAGTCAAAGCACTAAGTACTTAATTTAAGAAATTGGGAAAATATTTAACAAAATAAGCCAGAAAAAAAGGGGAGATATAAGGAAGAGATAAAAACAAGAGCAGAAGTCACTGAACTAAAAAAACAAATATTCAACAGAGAAGATCAACTAAAGCCAAAAGTGGGTTGTTTGGAAAAGACTGATGAAAATAAACAAATATCTAGAAAGACTGGTCAAGAAAAACAGAGGAGACACAAATAAACAATATTAGGAATGAAAAAGAAACATAAATAGAGATCCAGAAAATGCTGAAAGAAAAATGCTGGGAGTGTAGTTCAGTGGTAGAACATTTGCCTAGTGTGTGTGAGGTCTGAGTTCAATCCCCAGCACCACTTCCAAAAAAGAATAATTAGTACTGAGACTGACTTTATGCTAATAATACATTTTAAAAATATAACCTACGTGTTGTCTTTACCTTGGAATTTTTTTCATAGAGAGATCTATAGACCACATGCATCAAAATCCTTTGTAGAGGGAGTAGGGGTCCATGTCTATAATCCCATTACTTGGGAGGCTGAGGCAGGAGAATCCTCAGTGAGTTTGAGGCCAGCCTGGGCAACATAGTGAGTTTAAGGTAAGCCTAAACTACCTGAACAAAATTAAACAATTCCTTTACAGAAACAATAGGCAGGTAAATTGAATTTTATTATAATTTTAAGAAGGATGTGGTGGCATAGATCTCAAATCATAGCACTCCGAGAGCTGAGACAGGAGAATCACTAGTTCAAGCCCAGCCTGGGCAACTTAGTGACTTAACAACCCTATTGCAAAAATTTTTGGAAAAGGCTAAGAATGTAGCTCAATGTGAAGGCTCTGAGTTCAATCTCTACTACTAAAAAATAAAAAATTTTTAAAAATTCTTTTTTAAAAGTTATGCTTAAAAGTACAACATCAACACAAAGAAAAAAACAACTCACAAAATGGAAGAAAGTGTTTGCAAAAGGTTGAGGATGAAAAGACAACCCCATAATAGAAGAAAATATTTGCACATCATATCTGATAAAGGTTTACAATAGATAAAAATATATAAATAAATCTTATACATTAAAAAGACAATTCAATTTAAAAACAAACAAAGGATTTGAGTGTATATTTCTCCAAATAAAATATACAGATAACCAAAAAGCATATGAAAAGATGCTGGGGCCGGGGATTTAGCTCAGTGGTTCTGGTGACTGTCTTGCAAGCACAAGGTCCCAGGTTCGATCCCCAGTAACCACATACAATACTGGGTGTGGAGACTCATGCCCAGCAGCAATCAGAACCACATACCACAATGCTGGGCCTGGTGGCTCACGCCTGTAATCCCAGCACTCTGGAGGCAGAGGTAGGAGGATTGCTGTGATGTGAGTTTGAGGCTGAGCTCAGGGCCAGCCTGAACTACAAAGTGAGACCCTGTCTCAAAAAAATCCTAAAAAAAACAAAGAAAAGATGCTGATGACGATTAGCCTTCAGGGAAATACAGACCAAAACCACAGTGAGAAGCTACTTCATACCCACAAGGATGGCTTTGATCAAAAGGATCAAGCATTGATCAAGGATTGTTGAAGATGTGGAGAAACTGGAACCCTCATACACTGCTGGTGAATGTAAAATGATACAAACACTTTTGAGAATAATTCCTCAAAAGGTTAAACACAGAATTATGATATGACCCCCCCATTCCGACACCTAGAGATATAACTAAGAAAAATGAAAATACAGAGTCATTCAAAAATCTGTCTATAAATATTCACAAGGGCATTATCCATAATACCTGTAGCTAAAAAGTGGTTACAAGCTACAAAGTAGCTAGTAGTGACCAAATGTTCATCAGATAATAAATGGATAAATAAAACATGGTATACTCCATATACTTCATTAGTCAGTCATAAAAAGGAATGGAGTACTAATGCAGTCTAAAATGTGGATGTACCTTACAAACATGGTTCTAGCTGAAATGAGTCACAGACACATAATCACATCTTATATAATTCTACCTACATGAGGAATGTAGAATGAGCCAATCCATAGAGATAGAAAGCAGACTAATCATAGCCAGAGGCCAAGGGGAACAGTGAATGGGGAGTGGCTACTAATGGGAATGGGTTTCTATTTGGGGCAGAGAAACTACTATACGAGAATAAGTGGTGACACAGCACCTTGTGAATATGCTAAAAGAAAACCATGGATTCTCCCCTTCTCTTCCTTCCTTATTTCCTCTCTGTGGTGCTGGGGATCAAACCCAGGGTGTTACACGTGCTAAGATCACTCTGCCACTGAGCTAGACTCTGAAATTATACACTTTGATTGTAGCCTGGGTAACTCAGCAAGAGCCTGTTTCAAAATAAAAATAAATAAATAAATGAAAAGAGTTGCTGATAAAGCTTAGTGTGAGGCCTTGTTTCAGTTCTCCATACCAATAAATAAATAAATAAATAAAAGGTTTGTATGGTATGTGAACTATATGTGAATTTTAAAACCAGCCTTGTGAGAGATTGGGAAATGCTTAATAAAATGTATATTTCTGAGCTTTCTCTTGGCTTAATGGAGTCAAATCTCTGAGTGCATGGCCTAGAAATCTGCATTTTGGTGAGTACTTTAAATGAAACAAATGCACGTAGAGTTCCAAGAGTTACTGATTACTTTTCTTTCCAGTGGAATTGCTTATAATAAATATATAGAGAGTGGAGAATATAGAAAGTTACTATTTGTCAGCGTTCCCAGTGATGATAGATACAGGCAAGAATTACCAGGTCTTCTAACGTTATTGAGTGAAAAGCCAAGTATTGTGGCACATGCCTTTAATCCTAATACTCTGGAAGGCTGAAGCTGGAAGATATTAAGTTCAAGTTCAGCCTGGACAACTTAATGACTTATTGAAACCTTTTCTTAAAATATAAAATTTAAAAGAATTGGGATGCAGCTCAGTGCAAAGGGTCCGCCTTCAATCCTTAGTACTGCAAAAAGGAAAAGTTAGAGAGTGAAAATATGAGGAAAGGCAAGGGTCTTCACATCATTTGAGTCAGAGCTTCTCCCTTCAGTTACAATAAGAGGAAAGAAGAGCTCTATATAGTGAAGGAAGCTGGCAGATGCCACCTCAAGTAAGTGACTGGAATTAACATCACCAGTAGCAAGACACCCTGACTTCATGTGCCATTCGATAGAATACACTGAGATCGACACAGCATGGCTTCTGGGAGATTCTTGCTAAAAATGTGTGACTTGAATTTTATTGTGAAGAAACAACAAACAATCCCCAAAGAGAGACATTCTAGAAGTAACTGGACAGCACTGTTCAAGAATAGCAAGATCATGGGCTAGGGAGGTAGTGACAAGGTCATGAGTTTGATCCCTGATATAGCGAAGAGTATCAGAATCATTAAAGACTTACAAAGTGTCCCAGACTAAAGCAGCCTAAGGAGATGTGAAACATATATACAAGGTGAGAGTCCTGATTGGATCCATCCTGGGCCGCCAGAAAAGGATGTGAAGGGGGGACAGTGGGTGAGAGATTTGATAAAGCTTACAGATCAGATAAATAGTATTGTATCCATTTCAGTCTCTTGGTTTTGATCTTCAGAGGATGAGTCAGATGATTAATGTTTGGGGAAACGGAGTAAAGGATACAGAGCAATTCTTTTAACCATTTTGCCATTTTTTTCTAAGTCTAGAATTATTTCAAGTTGAAACATTTTTTTTTAAAGTCGCTATCAAGGGCCAGGGATATAGCTCAGTGGTTCCGGCACCTGTCTTGCAAGCGCAAGGACCCGGGTTCATCCCCGGTAACCACATAACAATACTGGGTGTGGAGATTCACTCCAGCGGCAACCAATACCACATACCAGTGCCGGGCATGGTGGCTCACGCCTGTAATCCCAGCACTCGGGAGGCAGAGGCAGGAGGATTGCTGTGATGTGAGTTGGAGGCTGAGCTCAGGGCCAGACTGAACTACAAAGCGAGACCCTGCCTCAAAAAACCTTTTTAAAAAAAAAAAAAAAAAAAGTCGCTATCAAGTGTCGTGAATCCCAATTTGAAACCTTGTGTGTGGCGGGAAGCTCTTGGGTTTGGAGGCCTACAAGCCTTAGCTGGATTCTAGGTCCATTGTGTACTTGCTCAAACAGAAGTCTTTCTTGGCCTGTTTCACAGCCATAGCACCCTGAGTGTACCCGAGCTCACCTTGGCCGCAGTTTCCTCCTCTGTGAATGGGGGCAATCCTGTCTATAACCTGGAGTTGCCGGACACAGGAAATGACGGATGTGAGATGCTAAATGTGGCGCTTGCCTTACCAGGTGCCCTGGAAATAAGTGCCAATCCTCCCCAGCCGCCCAAGCACTCAGACATTCCTCACACTTCAGTTCCGGTCCCCTCTTGCCTTGGAGTGAGAGAATGAATCCTCTCATGTGAGCTCTTATAGCCTGGCAAAGAGCCATCTCTGCCCCTTTGGTCTGGTAGCTGGGGAAAGGTACATGGCAGGAGAGGAAGGGCTCTGAGCAAACTTGAGATGGGGAAGTGGCCCTGGCAAGGGCAGAGGGCACCACGGGGGCCCCGGGAAGCAGGCTGTCTGAGGAGCTTTCTCACAGGCTCTGCTTGGCAGGCTGCTTAAAGTTACTCCGACTTCAAACAAAAAGGGTTTTTAGACACAAAAGAAGGCTCAACCTGGCTGGTGCCAGGCCTGGCTTGGCATTTGAGTCCAGAAATCCACCTTCTCAGAGCTCGCAGACAAGCCAGCCCAACTCTGGTAGCTGTCCTGCCCCCATGCCAGGAATGCCAAGGACCTGCCTCAGATCTCTCCTCTGGCCACTCCACTGCTGGCCCAGGAACTATTACTCATCAGAGATAGGTCCAAAACAGCACACCCAGGGCCTGTATTCTGCTCATGGTTGAGAATGCACTGGAGGCCCAAGGCTGGCGGGCTGTGCACCTGTCTTTAGCTTCTCTCCACTTTGAACTGCATGGCTGTATGTGCTAGGGAGGTTTCTTTACTGCTTATTTCCTGTATGTTTGTTGAAGTATAACTGACCAATAAAAATTACAGGTATTACTTGGCATGGATGCACATATCTGTGATTCCATTTCTCGGGAGGCTGAAACAGGAGAATTACAAGTTCAAGGCCAGCCTAAGCTATGTAGTGAGACCTTGTTTCGATCACACCAAACCAAAACCAAATGAAAAGAATACAGCATATTTTAATATATAGTTTGTTCTCTGTGTTGGCAAGCAGATTGAAAATATTAACAAAATAAGCTAAACATGTACAGATCTCTTTTCTTGTCATTATTCCCTAAATGATACAGCTCAAGGGCTATTAGCAGCATTTACATTGCTTTAGGTATTATAAGTAATCTAGAGGTGACTTAAAGTACATAGGAGAATGTGGCTTCTGTGCAAATCTTATGGCATTTTATGTGGGAAGTCTTGAGCGTCCACGGATTTTGGTATGCTCTATGGGATCCTGGAACCAATCCCCCGAAATACTGAGGAACTGCTGTATTTTATTTCCCCGACTTTTGCTGGGGTATAATTGGCAAATAAATATTGTATAGGGCTGGGGATTTAGCTCAGTGGTTCCGGTGCCTGTCTTGCAAGCGCAAGGGCCCAGGTTCAATCCTTGGTAACCACATACCATACTGGGCATGAAGACTCACGCCCAGCAGCAACCAGTACCAATACCACAGTGCCGGACGTGGCTCACGCCTGTAATCCCAGCACTCGGGAGGCAGAGGCAGGAGGATTGCTGTGATGTGAGTTTGAGGCTGAGCTCAGGGCCAGCCTGAACTACAAAGGGAGACCCTGTCTCAAAAAAAAAAAAAAGTATACATTTAAAATAATACAGCATGATAATTTGTTGTACAAATATGTTGTGAAATGATTAGCATAATCAAGTTGATTAATATCTCTAACCTCACAAGTTTATTTTTGTATATGGTAAGAACATTTAAGATCTCGTCTCATGGCAACTTTCAGGTGAATAATATATTATTGTTAATTATAGTTACCATCCTGTGCTATAGATCTCCTTAATTTATTCATCTTGTCTAATTGATGAATGCCTTTGTATCCTTTGACCATTATCTTCCTCTTTCCAAGCCCCCTTAATTATTTTAAAATAGACAGTGTTAGGTAGTGTTGGGCCTGATTTTCACATAGGTTCCTTCCTCCCTGTCTTGTCTCTTGGTGCACCCTCGTGACCGGAGTGCACACTTGTAAGAGAGTGAGCCATGTGTGTTAAGGGCACAGTCCTGGAACATCATTGTGACCAAGTGCACTTTCAGTGTGTTTTTCCCATGAAAAGGAAGGCCTGTTTTTCCCAGACCCTCCCACTTCTAATGACACCTTAGTGAAGCACATCTGTGCAAAAGGGCTTCTGTTGGTAATAGGTAAGTCTGTTGGTAATAGGTAAGTCAGTCATTCTGTTGTAAATACACTGGCATATGCTAGCATCTTGTTGGACCCTGAGGACAGACACAAAGGTAGAAGTCAGAGTCTGACATTGAGGGGACCCAAGTCTACTGAGCAGGTCAAGTACTTAGCACAGGAAGCATTTCAGATATTGTATAGCTAGTGCCCACAGAGGACCTGGGTGACAAAGGGCTTTTTCCAACAAACTTATTTGTATCTTGGAGAGACGAGGCCATATGATGAGCTTTGTAATTAGTTGATCTGTAATACAAGGTATAGTGTGAACGGGAGCACGAACACCCAAGGAAAAGCTACAGAACAGAACGCTCAGGGAGCAGAGGCCTAAACAGCAGTACATAGGTCTGGCTTTTTAAATAATCTGAATTAGTACATGACAGTCCATGTCCATGAGTGCCTCTGCTTGGATATTCCGTGTCATTCCTGGAACAGTTTCAGGGCCTATGGCACACCATCCTCAAGGGGCATTTTTTAAAGTGTCATTTTTATGTGATATGATCAAAATGTTTGGTGAAATGTTCCATTTTACAAAGTACAATAAAAGATACAATGCCATGAATCTGGAAAATACTGCCCACCACTTTGAGCACATCTATCCTTCATTCTTGCCACTCTCTGAAGCAGTTCTGCAAACCCTCTTTCATAAGTGTCTTTAGTTGCAATGTATTGGCTGACTTAATATCCTGAAAAAATTCACAGTGTTTACTTTTTATGGTCAATTTTGACTTTGGAGAAGAGCCACAAGTTGCACGATATCATATCCAGTGAATAGATGGACAAGAACACACTGTAATATTTTTACAAGATTGCCACTTCATCGGATCACAGTTGACAGTAGCATTTACCATATTTTTGATCACACCTTGGAAAGACACTCACAGAAGGGGTCTTTTAGGAGTGCCTCAAAAAGTGGTAAGCACACTGGGATAAGTGTTTTTGGAGTGAGGGGAAGTATTTTGAAGGAGATTAGTAGCAATGTGTTTTTTACTGTAATAATTTTAAGGAGTTTAAACATTCACTATATATTTTGATCATATCACTTATAAAGTACTCATTAGTCTAGGCTTTTATTACAACAGCTCTCCCAAGCCCCTCTGAGTTTTATAGCAGCAGCTGCAGCAGCCTGTCCATGTCTCCCAAGTCCTGGAAAAGCTGAGGCTGGACTGGGAGAAGCGCTTAGGAAACCACTTAATGAACTTTTTCTGGAATGCCTAGATAATTCCTGTTTTAGGCTTTGCAAGCCACATGATCTCTGTTGCAATTACTTAACTCTGCTCATCCAGCTAGGATGAGACATAAACAGATGGGTGTGGTGGTGGTCCAGTGTGAGTGGACTTACACAGCCCACAGAATTTACCAACCTCTGACCCCTACATTTTGCTGCCTATATGCTCATCTAGTTCAGCACTAGGAACAATCAACTTCAGGCCAAATTCCGCATTTATTTAAGGAATTAAATGAATAGTCCACTTACATGAGTAACAATAGCAAACTCAGTTAAGCAGCAAATTACCTGGGAGACAATGCTATTCTAAAAACAGCTACTGAGGGCGTACTACATACCAGAGCTGGGATGGGGACAGAGATGACATATGTCTCGTGTGTGTCAGTTGTGGATGTTATCTTAATGTATACCTGGTACCGTTCACTACGTATCATGGAGTCCTGTTCATGAGCGCACATATAGATCTTTATTTTTACTATAGTTAGCCTTTCATGGTACATACAGAGACCATTGTCTCTCATATAAATATATCACTGAAAATTATTTAAAAAAACAGGGAAAAATCTTTAGTGTCTGCACTTGGGTAGCTTGCACCAGAAATGAAGGAAGTCTGTTCACTCAAATGGAATGACCAGTTGTAGAAAGAGCCAGCAAATGGCTCCTGGATCTAATGGTTTATAGGTGGAAAAGGAGTGTTTTGCTTTCTATACGGAAGGGTGCGTGAAGGACTCATCTTGCCATGAATGCAGTGGTCCCAGGCAGCCACACAGATCATTGTGATTTTAAGCTCCTTGGGGTTACTGAGATAGATATTTTTCCCAGGTCTGGGTGATTTGCTGTTTGCTTGGCATGAATCTGCATTGGTCCCCAACCTCTGATCCTTTAGGATACAGGTGGGAAATGTGAGACTGCTGTGACAAATGACAATCCAGTCTCCTGGAAATGAGAGGCGGATAGTGACTATGATTCTCTCTCCCAGAGAAAGAACCTAGCAACTGAGTTAGCCTTTCCAGGAGGGGCTTTGTCTGATTTCCAAGCTCATTTCAGCAGCAGGATGATAGAACAGTGTGCTACAGTGGATAGATCCCTGACAAAAAGAGATGTTACCTGCAGGGAAGTCACTCAGACAGGCCTGTTCAAAGCATGGTGACACAGACCTTTCACTGTGGCAAGCTGCCTGCCCAGGTTTGCTCTCGCAGGGGAAGTGGCTTCTGCGTTGTTTGAATAGGGAAAGAGGGTGAAGGAAAGGAGGGTGTGAGAGGGAAGGATTAACCCCCCCCCAGGCCGTGTTTGTTCTATAATGGGGATATTCATCCTCCCTTGTCGAAGGGGTCTTTCAGGGAAATGAAAAAGTTCCCCCATGCAGTATTAATCAAAAGGTGCCCTTATGAGACAGAAATAAAGAGAGGGGAGAGAAATTTTGCAAGAACAAGAGTCAGAGAAAAAGAATACATGCTAAATATCTGAAATCAGGGGGGCAACTTGAATTTGGCAGCCAGGAGGGAGATCATGCCAAGTGGCAGGGGCAGCGGCAAGGGCTGCATTTCAGCCTGTGCATCTCTGCCTAAGCCCAGCCGTCCATCAGGAACACAAGCCTCCAGCCGAGCAGCACAACAAGAGCTTTGGGATGCTAATGGCTCTTTAGGAATGCTAAATGGAGCATTTCTGTTGCGACAAAGGGGCAAAATGAGGGGAGAAAGGAATTTTAGTTTTGAGGTTTCTTTAGGGGAGAGCCAAACAATGGTGGTTTAAATGGACAGTGTAAAAGTTTTATCTGTGTTATGAAAAAGAGGAGCAGCACACACATGCCTTCTTGGCAGCATCTTGGTTGGGTTAATAGCTACCAGGCGGCTCAGCAGAGGCTGGATGGGCACCTGCTAGGTTTTGGCCCCTCCTGGTGAGGGGCAGCCCATTGATTGGAGGGCCATTGGTGGGACCCATCGATTCGAGACACTTCTGCTCATTTTGCTGCATTCATTCATGCCCCAATCCATTCACTCCTGTGTTCATTCATTCGTTTACTCACTTGCTCATTCACTCACTCCAGGCAGAGTTCTAAACGCCGCAAAGCCCAGCGCGGAAAGTGAGGTTTCTAAACAGAGGGTGGGCAGAGGCTAGAGAAGTGAAAGCTGGGAGCTCAGAGCAGTGACTAGAGGACAGTCGTAAAGCACAGGACCAGGGGCTCCCTTTCCAATGCGAAAGAACCAGACCCCTCCAGGTCAGGAGGAAAAGTGGGCAGGGTCTGGGGAGCAGAGGTGGCCAGTGGAGCAGAGAAAAGGCCAGCGGGAGGCAAGGAGGAGGCCACCATCTTGTGCACACTGAGAGGAGTTAAGAATTTATTCTGAGGGCCGGGGAGTTAGCTCAGTGGTTCCGGCGCCTGTCTTGCAACACAAGGACCCGGGTTCGATCCCTGATAACCACATACTTACTATACTGGGCGTGGAGACTCACACTCAGCAGCAATCAGTACCACATACCACAGTGCTGGGCGTGGTGGCTCACTCCTGTAATCCCAGCACTCAGGAGGCAGAGGCAGGAGGATTGCTGTGAAGTGAGTTTGAGGCTGAGCTCAGGGCCAGCCTGAACCACAAAGCGAGACCTTGTCTCAAAAAACCTAAAAAAAAAAAAAAAAAGAATTTATTCTGAGAATGGGCAGGTTTCAGGTAGGGAAAGTGGCCTCTCTCTGGTTGCTAGTGGATCTTGGGGATAAAGGAGAGCAAGGAGGGGCCCTGGGCTAACTATCTGGGTAGCGCCCATCCCGTAGGTCTGAGTGGATGGCCATGGCCCCCCCTCAGGCTGCTGGTCTCAGATGGATGGCTGGAGTGCTGAAGGAGGTATTCTCGGGGTGCAGATGGCTCACGCAATAGCTCCTAGGGCACGTCGGGAGGGACTTTCCTGATGGCCTTGTAGAGTGTGACTTGGATACATCAGCTTCCCTTGGGTTTCGCCAAATTCAGTGGGGAGACCGGGCAGCTGGGAAATAATCAGCTCATTAAGACGGGGAGACCAGGAAGCACCTCCCTTCTCTGAAGCCTATATGTAATAAGAGTTGAGTGTGTCTCCCAAAAGCTCATGTGCTGGAAGCTCGGTTCTCAGTATGGCGATGGTGGGAGGTGACCTTTGAAAGGCAGGGCTGACGGGAGGTCTTTGGGACATTTGGGAATGTGCCTGTGGGACCTCAGTTTCTCTCTGGCTTTCTTTTTGGAGATGTGATCCCTTCTTCCCATGTGTGCCCCAGCCATTGTGATGCTATTGCGGAAAGACCCACACCAGTGACCTGCCCAGTAGGGCCAGCTGAGTTTGGACCTGTGGAACTGAAGTAATAAATAAACCTCTTTTCTTTGCAAAGTTAGCCTGCTTAAGGTGCTTCATTATAGTCACATAAAACAGATGAATACAAGGTATTTATTCATGGGTGGGAGCTGAGTTGGAGTGTGTTGAGATATTCTTTGAGGCCAGTCAGGACGGTTTGTCCCTTTGGGTCCACTGGTGATACCAGGCAAGTGTGCTCAGGCAGGTGAGCAGTGTGGAGGGTGGACAGGCAGGTGCAGAGACAACAGCTGGAAGCCAGTTGGGAGGCTGTTGCTTGAGTCCAGGAGAGGGGCACTTTGGCTGTGGGTGGTCTTTTGAAGGAGGAACTGGTGGGTGTGTGGTCCAGCACAAGATGAAGGGAGGTGGGGAGTAGAGGGGTGTCCCTCCCTGTCAACCCACCCTTAGTCAGTGAAGCAGAGAACCCTCGGTGATGTCACACAAGCTGCCTTCTTGCCCCAGCTGTTCTTCTGGTGTATTAGCCTCAAGAGTCTTTCTCCATCCATACTTTTATGTGGAAACTCTGTGAGGAAATCAGGTAAAAGAGAAGAGCTCTTCTGGCCGAAGAACATCTGACTGAAGACTGCAGTGCATTGTCTTTGCCTCCTCCCTTATTTCTCACCCCTGTCACCCCTTTTTTTATCCCCTACTCCATTTCTCCCATGACCAGAGGACTACTAAGGTTTGCTGAGATCAACTTAATTTTTGACCACACTGAACTTACTATATAAACAATAGGTGTTGGGAGTGTGTTGGCTGAAATAATTTCATCACTTAATCCTCAATTTCACGTGTGACTGGTTGGTTGCACATTGATCCCATGACCCTTGAGCCTGTTTCCTCTTGATTGCTGGTGTTAGCCTGCTTTTGTTTGCTTTCTGCTCTTCCCAGTGAACCGCTTCCCACTGGTAATGGTGTGACCTGTCTGCCTCCTGACAACCTCCTTTGCTCTCTGGTTCACATACCTGTGTCTCTTTGTTTTCAGGTATTTTCCTTTACCCTTTCTTCCTTGTTGTTATAATTCATCTCATGGTTGGTGTTTACAAAACATCCCCATTATACCATCAGGTAGGAAGGCGGGACTGTTGACCCACAGTGAAGTCTCATGGAACAGCCTTATGACTGAATTTGAGAATTTCCATGTTGGAAAAATTTCTACAGCATGACGCTATGTTCTTCGAAGTGTAGTATTGTGTGTGTGTGTGTGTGTGTGTGTGTGTGTGTGTGTGTGTGTGTGTGTGTGTGTGTGTGTGTGTGTGTGTGTGTGTGTGTGTGTCTGGAGATGGAACCCAGGGTCTTGTACATGCTAGGCCAATGCTGTCTCACTGAACTACACCCTCAGTTCCTAGCTACAACAGTTTTTATGTCGTCTTCATCATTTTGAATAATAGTCTGTCAAATGTTACTTACCTACCTTCTTCTACAGAGCTTCCCAGGCATGATCCAGCTTTTTCTTGTTGAGTCAGGTCATCCATATGAATGTTAATTATTGCATTATATTGAATGTAGGGAATGAAAATATATAGGACTTTATGTTCTGGCCCTACGTAGTCCCAGATGGCCAAGTCTTAAGAATTAGTGTTGTACCTTAAAAATCTTCATTTTGGGAGCCAGGGAATTTACCTCAGTGGCACTGTGCCTGCCTCTCAGAGTGCAAGGTACTGAGTTCAATTTCCAGTATCAAAATTTTTTTTTCATTTTTCATATCCATAAAATGGGTATAATTGTTTCTGCTTTCTTGAATTTTTGTGAAGATCAAGGCCTACAAGATACTGACCCATGGTGGACAAACAAACAAAAACAAAGAAAACAAAGGGTAGTTTTAAGGAAAAGAATGAAAAATGGCAAAAGATACTAAGGGGGCTAGATGTTTTACATCATGAGATCCAGCCAGGCACTGTGGTGCAAATTTGTAGTCCCAGCCTTCTGGTGAGGACCTCATTTGACAGATGTGGTGGTCTTGAGTACTAGACTGAAGGGGGAGTGTCAGGGTAGCCAGGGTGACGTATTGCACATAGTGGGCATGTGTGCAAATGTGTGTGTGCATATTTATGCAAAATGGCAGCCACTTTGACCAGGACAGGGAATATAAGCATTAATTCATACAGCAGCACTCAGCAGTCTAGTGTGGCCGCATTAACTACCTCCTGAATGGACGGTACCAAATATGAGCTCAGGACACAGGCAGCAGACAGTTCAGGAAGTCATAATACTTTTTGGAGAACATCAGATGGTTTATCTGTTTTGGCAGTAGCTATCTAGTATTCAAGTGTGATCACACAGGCAGGCAACAAATATTTAGGAAAGAGCATAAAACTGAGAAAAAATGATTCGACTACGATGACCTCAGTTGACTCCCCTTAGACTATTTGCTTTGCAGTGGGGAAAGCCTACTGCATTCTTTTGGAGTGGCAGAGGACTCTGGTACATCCAACAGAGCCCACAGTTCCCAGAGAGGTAGAGAGGGCCTGGTGGAAAAGATAAGGGAGGACCCAGTCCCAAGGACTTTCCCTAAAAATAAAGGATGTGAGTGGGTAGAAGAATGAGGTGAGAAAAGTATCCTGTTCTAGGCATATGAGTGGAATGATTCTCATGGCCCAAAGGGGAGATTTTGAAGCTGGCCTTTCGGGGGGACATTCAGGCTTGGAGACAGCCTGGCTAGAACTTGGGCTTCTAGAGGGGGATGGTGCGGAGTCCATGCAGGTGGCTGTCACATTTTGGCAGATCTCTGGTGCACAGGTTGAGTGCTTTGCCTTTCTCTTGCTGGGTGGTAGGGAAGGGAATGCGCATGGCTAGAAGTACCCAGATGTTGCTGATGCCCCTCATCTGGAAGCCATTCTTTGAGAATTGGTGATGGGCAATCGGGATCCAGGATTAAGTTTTAGCAGGGAACAGGCCTGGAAAAAGAGTATGGTTGGTGGCATGGGATGTGGCTGTGAGAGCAATAACTGATCCAATATGGTTTTATTCCTGAGTCAGCCCCGAGTCTTAGACTGCTGACAAGAATCTTTAAGGTCACTGTTGTCTTTTGATGACTCCAGATTTTCTTGGAATGAAATTGTCTAAATTCAGGATTAGAGGCTGTGACCTAAACAAGATTTGTATGCTGCTTCTTAGGCTGGAGAAACAATCTAGAATAATTTTGCTTTTTTGTGTAAGCCAGTGGTTGGGATTTCCAGGGTTCTTTAATGAGTTTTAGGGACATGGAACATAATATTTGAACTTAGGTCTTTCCTGGAAATTTCAGGTTGTAAGATTATTGAAGCAGAATGTTGCTTAAGCTTGATAACAGATTTTTTTTATAGAACTCTTTGCAATATTCTAAGAAAAATATGGTTTCTCCAGGTGTGCTGGGAGCACTTGCTTTTTTGTAGCCAGGGGAACCTTCAGATAAGGGGAAAAGCCTTCCTATCCTTGGTTTCAAAAGGTTTTGAAATGCTAATTCATAGCCTTGAAATATTCTGACAGCCAGGCATGTTATTCAGGGCAATCAGGCATCTTGATTATTACTGATGTGTGAAAGGTAAATTGCTGCTACCCAAGAAGTCACTTGGCTTTTCAAGAGAAAGATCAGAAAAATAGCACATAAAATTATGTTCAGGGATTACATTTCATGTATCGTGTGATGGGCGATCTGACACCAGAGTATCTGTAGGTGTGACAACGTCAACTCATAGTAGAATCTAACAGCCTTCTCTAGCTCACTCTTATGTTAAAAAAAAATTATAGGATTATGCAAAGGTTTTCAGAATTTGTTATATGCCTATCTAAAATCTGAAACCAGTCTTGTTGAAATACTTTTCCCATTTTCCAATGAGAAATCCTGCCCTAGAGATGAGACTGGTGACCTTCCTCTCTCTCTTTCTCTTTTTTTTTTTTTGAGACAGGGTCTCACTTTATTGTTCAGGCTGGCCCTGAGCCGGGCCTCAAACTCACATTACAGCAGTCCTCCTGCCTCTGCCTCCCGAGTGCTGGGATTACTGGCATAAGCTACCACGCCCAGCAGTGTGTTATATGCTGGATTGCTGGTGGGCATGAGTCTCCATGCCCATTATTATATGTGGTTATCAGGGATTGAACCTGGGCCCTTGTGCTTGCAAGACAGGTGCCAGAACCACTGAGCTAAATCTGTGGCCCTTTCCTCTCTCTTTTTAAGAGAAAGATTGTTTTCTATTCATATTTATTTATTTATTCATTTATTTTTGAGACAGGGTCTCACTTTTGTAATTCAGGCAGTCCTTGAACCCACAGCAATCCCCCTGCCTCTGCCTCCTTAGTGCTGGGATTAGAGGCTTGAGCTACCATGCTAGGCATTGTGGTATGTGGTACTGATTGCTGATGGACGTGAGACACCATGCCCAGCCTTGTGGTATGTGGTTACTGGGGACTGAACTTCGGACCTTGTGCTTACAAGTCAGGGGCCAGGGGCCGGGGAGTTAGCTCAGTGGTTCCAGCGCCTGTCTCGCAAGCGCAAGGACCCGGGTTCGATTCCCCGGTAACCACATAACAATACTGGGTGTGGAGACCCACACCCAGCAGTAACCAGTACCACATACCACAGTGCCGAGCGTGGTGGCTCATGCCTGTAATCCCAGCACTCGGGAGGCAGAGGCAGGAGGATTGTGATGTGAGTTGGAGGCTGAGCTCAGGGCCAGCCTGAACCACAAAGCGAGACCCTGTCTCCAAAAACCTAAAAAAAAAAAAACAAGTCAGGGGCCAGAACCACTGAGCTAAATCCCTGGCCCTCTCCATCCATCTTTTATAAGCACTGTCATTAATGACTTTTAAAGATCTGTTGTATTTTAGCCACAGTAAGCACAAATTGTGTTTCTTTGTGATCTAAGCATGAAGGCAGGATCGAGCCCATATCCTAAAGGTCCCACACCCAGTTAGGAAGAGGTTTGTTAATATGGGTGACTTATCAGAGCCAAGACTCCTGTAGCCAAGACTAATGCTTGTCTTGAGGAAGGAGCCATAATCACTAACGGGAATGGGGAAAATCCATTTCCATCATATTTCTGAACAGGGAGTTTCCATATAATACCTTTGTTTTTTCAGTCATTAGGAAGTACACAACATCCTAGACACAGGGGTGCCTTATTTAACTATCACAAGGTCTAGTGGGCAGTTGTAGTTATTGTTGTCCTTGAAGGAGTGGGATAGAGAATTGTGTTATTTGGTAGATATTTAGAAACCAGTCAGTAGGGACCACAATGAATGCATTGAGTAAATAGTCCCGTTTACTTTGCTGATTGCAGCAGTTGGTTAGGGCTGTTTGTGTGTAAATCCTTATGTGCATCCATCCATCCATATGTCAGTCTGTCCATGCACCCACCTTCCTCCTTCTCTGCCTTTCTTCCTGCTTTTCCTTCATCTGACCTCCACAGCTCTTCACTGCATACATTCGTGTACTAAGCCCTTCAGAGCCTCTCACTCTTACCTCTCTGGTCCTGATCTCACTGAACTCCGGACCGCCTGCTGCTCCATTTCTCACTTATACTGGGACATTTCACAGACACCTCAAACTGCTCAGGCCGAATTCCTAGGAGAGCATCCTTCATTCCTTTTGCTTTCATTCTTACCTCCCAATCAGCTCATCCCTAAGTCTGATCAGTAGTATGTCCAGCTCAGTCTGTTTGATATTACCTCTCAAGCTGCCCCCTACCCTGCCCACCTGGATGGCTTTTGGGTCCTTTCCCAGTCTCCTGCTTCTGCTAGCTTCTCAGTTCAGTCCATTTTCCCATGAAATCTGTGAGCTCATGAAAAAGCCATGTCCTGTACTGCCCACCCTGAGGAGTTCCATTGTCCTGCTGGCCTGGCCCAGCCTGACTTTCCTCCCATCCTGCCATGTGGCGGCACTCTCCCTTCCTGCTCTTGACACTCTGAGCTCTGGGCTGCCTGTCTTCTCATTTTCTTCATTGTGTTTACTTATTCCTCACGTTCAAGGCTTTCCCCAACCCCACATAGCCCTGTGGCCATGATCTTTCACTTTAATGATGGGAAATAATCTTCTTTACATATTTGCCCATTTACCACAGACCTCTCTCTCTGGACACTACACTGAGCACCTGGGGGCAGACACCGAATATACTTTGAGATCGCTGTGTCCAAGTCCTGGAACCATCACACCCTGCCCAGGATACAGAAAAGCAGAGGTGACCGTGAACAGGACTTAGTGGACTCTGTGCTCTGTCATTTGGGGATACACTCAATCATATGGGAAGAACATGGAAATTTAATCACTTTACTGTTTACAGAGCACTTCCAAGAAAAGCAAAAATCTTCATTTACACAAATTATTGTAATAAACAGAGTTCCATGAAGTGCACGAATGCCTCCTTTATGATTTTGCTAATCCTAGATTCTCTGTTAAAATATCCACCTGTTGACAAGATGATGGAGGCTCATGTATCTGAAAGAAGGTGTGAACTATATGAATACTATATACAGGAAGGGGAATGGGAAAGAATAAACTCAAGTTGGATTGTTAAGACATGAAGAAGAGATAAAATGCAGTAATACATATTGTTGGCTTATTAGGAGAATCACTGGTCAAATTAAAGACATCATAGATTTGCATCAGTTGCTTTCTGTGTGGGGCAACTGTAGGGATTTGAGTAGCCTTAGTGTCACATAGTGGAAGTGAGCCCTCGAGTGTTTCTGCATTGTTGGAAAGGTCATGACTAGTAGGGCAGGTGTCTGATAAGGACGCCTGAGATTATTAAACATTCAGGAGTGGGCATGAGGAAGAAATGAGTTGTGTGAGTTTCAAATGTGATATGAAAGATACTGAGTGTTTCGGATCTTAGTTTTCTGAGCCTCCTTTTACTATAGAATAGCAGTTTTCACCATGCTCAACATGTGTATCAGTGGTATAAGGTCCATTTTTTGCCAATACACCCTGGACACAACTACTCTCATGCTCACTGTACATCTGCCCTGTGGCCTCCAGATCTGCCTGCCTGTGACTGTAACTCCACCCTTGGCCCTTAGAGAACTGAGTCCAAGCTGCTTGGCCTGCAAATGGAGGGCTTTCTGGCTCTGTCCCCAACCACTCATCCTCCTAACTTCATCAGCCACCTCCCATGGGCTTTAATGCTTGCGCTCCACAAGTAAATACCTAAGGGCTGATGTCTGAGCTCTTCCAAGTATCTCTGTCCAGTCCCTCAGCGGGTGAGGTGGGGTGGGGATTCCAGGCATCGCACCTCCAGCGGGTGCTGAAGCCACATGCTTTGCTCCTGCCTCCAGGGAGTTCAGGTTGCTGTTGGCTGCAGGGAGTTTCAGTTGTATCTCCAAGTTCAGTGCCTCAGGGCCTCTCTGAAGGTCTCACTCATTGAGGACAATGGACATATGGCCAGGCTAAAAAGAGACTGACAAGATTAGGTAATGAGGTTTGGTGTGAATGGCGAACATAGATGTGCTCTGTTTTTATAAGACACTTCTCATTTCAGACCCTTGGGAGGGGGACCTAAGACACAGGAGCGGGTGGCCGGTTTCCAATCCACATGGCAGCAGTGTAGATTGACCCTAAGCTCTTCTCCTGGCCCTGTGTCCATCCCTTGGTGAGTTGGAAACTGAGTTTCCCTCTCCTTGCCATGACCCCTGGCTTTCCTTCCTGGCTTCCCCCAGAGAATGTGAATCCTTCGTCCCATGAGCACCATGTAGATGAATTTCACAATCCCGTGGGGCCAGGGGGCTGCAAAAACACTTCTCTCAATTCTTAAATTGGAACCTCTTAGGCACCAAAATCTCACTTTCCCTCCCAGGAATTTTCCTATTAAAACATTTGAAAGGTCTCTTCAGCTACTTTATAGTTATGGGAATTAAAAAAAAAAAGTAAATGGAAATTAAGTTTTGAGACATTTCTTTTTGGTCTTCTTTAATGATCAGTTTAATTTCCACTTTATTGGTTTTTTGTTATTCTGAAGCAGAAGGAGCACTTTTTTTCCTTTCCTATTTCGTAATTAGGAAACCCTCGGCAGCCTCTGCGTATAAGCTATTTTGGTTTGACTATGGATTAATCACTTTCACTGTGTTAAAAACAAAATAAGGGAGCCAACAAGGTCATTTCCTTTTCAAGAGGAGTTTGCGTCTTCAGAGCAGCACCCTCTCTTTAGCTTCCCAGATGTTTGGCCTCTGAGGCCTTGCCCTGTCTCTGTTGGAAGGACTAAGCTTCTTGCTGTCAATGAAAATGGGGGGTCCTGAGGTCACAGAGGGTCACAAGGCAGTGGTATCTTGAAGTAAGAGTGTGAAGATCCTGAGAAGTGTTATTCAGTCTTCCAGTTGCTTCCGGGGAAAAAGACTGGCAAGGTGGACCCGTAGAAACAGAATGTGTGAAGTTTTGAGCAATAACCTGCAGCCCCAGCAGGGCCCCCTCCACCTTCCAGGGTGAACAGAGCCAGGTCCCACATCAGCCACGTGTGGACCAACTTACTGGGAAGTCGGGTGAGTGTCTCGGATACAAGCAGGCTGCCTTTTGGGAGAAAAGGGTGAGTTGATCTAGTCTTTCTCCCTGGGACATGGCCAAAGGCTTTCCTGGCCAGAGCATACCGGATGTCCCATATGCCCTTTTCTGAGGAGGTTTTTGGTCTGGTGGGTTGAGAGATTGACTTTGTGCCACATTGTGTGGCTGCAAACCCTGGTCCTACTGTGTTTTTACCCTGTGACCCTGCAGCTGTTTTGGTCCTCTGTGGCTCAGTTTCTCCTTCTGCCTGTTGGGGGTGATCATTGTCATTATCCTCATCATACTGTTAGGCCCCTCCTGTGATTGCTGTGAAATGAGTTCATTCAAGTGCTTGAATCAGTGTTTGGTTCACGGCAAGTGCTCAGTAAATATCAGCTGTGAGCCATCAGGGTGGATTTCACTCTAGCTGTTGGTTAGGATGACTTGGAAATTTTCCTCTGTTTGTTTCCCCCTCCAGAAAGGGAAATGTTTTACTTTTGTCTAAACTCACTTGGCTATTTAGAGAGGTCAGAGACATAGGAAATAGACACAGAGCAATCACACCTCTCAGCGCAGGCCCACCTCTGTCAAAACGGAATGTGATGGAGAGGGGGAGTTAAACCTCATTCCCTGTCTCCTAGTGTGGGTTCTCCCCACGATCTCAGCTGTGCCTCTTGGTCTCCCCCCTGGGGTGTTGGGGATGGAACCCAGCATGCTAGACAAGTACTCTGCTGTTGAGCTCTACCTCCAGCCCCTCTGTCTCACCTGGAAGAGACATGCGCTTCACGTCACCGCAAAGCCCTCACTTTGTGGGGGCTGGACCTCCAGTTTGATCTTTCTAAGACTTCTGTCTGGAGGAGGTACAGGTTTCACTCTGTTCCCTTCTGTGTCGCCAGTTGCCACCATTGCTTCTCACTGGAGCCCTTCTGTGGTGCAAGGTCTCCCTGGCCTGAAGACCTCGTTTCCTCCAACCCAGGGAGAGAAGAGCTGTGGACCTCAGAGGCTGGAACCTACAGGGGCTGGCGGCCTCTTCTGTCAGCTACCACAGCCTCTGGGGACACAAGTCTATTTTCTGTGTGACATGGATGGCTTGAAAACTGATAGCCTGGGGCACAGTGAATTTCTTTAGTATTTTTCATGCATTTTAAGGCAGCCTCTGGAATGGCCATTTTAAGCCCTGACATGGTCCATGGCTTTGCTCTAAGCCTGTTTTGATCACATTTTTAATTCAATGATATTTCCTCACATTCTCCATAATTAGACTCTGTAATCCCTCCATTTGATACTGTTTGACCTTTATCTTAAATTAAATTTTAAATATGAAGTTTTTTTTTTAAAATCCCACAAAACATTTTCAGAGACAATGTATTACAATGACGTATAGTTTCTAAGTCCCAAACAGTCATGCCTCATAGAAACCAAAGGAGTTGCCTCAGAACTGACAGGCCTGGCAGGATGCATAGCTGCAGGTGACACTGTGCTCACCTGTTTGCCTGGCTGGTAGAAGTTGCCTCTCACAAGTCTCCAACAGATTTGAATGGAGGCCAGGGGCAAGGAGGTAGCAGTGTTGTGCCATAGGGGACACGTGGAATGCTTTCCTACACCCTAGAAAAAGACAGAAACTATGAACATATATCTCCGATGTCATGTCCAAGGGGCTGATCTTTCCAGAATCCCTAAGGCACTCTCAGACCTAGCTGAAAATCTGAGTGGCTGCTGGATCTGACCCTGAGACGGGGGCAGGAGAAGTTGCCTTCCATTGTATGATGGTACCTTCGTGGCACATGTTGCAGTATCAGCATTCCTGCAGAGGGATAAGAGAAGCCACAGAGGCCTGGAGGAGATCTGAGCAGACAAGCGGAGGGGAGGGAAGCTAGACTGGGAAACAGCTCTGCCCATCACACAGCTGAGGTCTGGCAAGATGCTTCTGGGGCTGGAGGCTGAGGGGAGCACCTTCTGTGTGTGACCCATCGTTTCCTGGGGGCCCCTGTGAAGCCTCTCACCCTGGCTTTCCAGCATCATGCCAACTCCTTCCCTGGTGGCCCTGGAGTCTCAGCTATTTGCTATTTTTTCAAGCATGCACCACACCCTCAGACTGTCTGCCAAGAAGGACCATTGTTCGTGAGAGTTCCTCCCTGCCTTCAGCTAACCCTTCAATGCACTGTAATGGGTTTGGGAATTTGAGTATGTTCTTTGATTTTCTTTTTTAAGCCCCTCAACCATCTCCTGTCTTATTTCTGCCCCTTCTTAGCCTGATCATCTCACCAACCCTCACTTTCCTGTCCAAAAACTTGTGAGAGATGAGCAGGGTGTGGAGGCAAAACTCCTCCGGAAAATCATGAGACTGTTTGACCTGGTCGTCAAAGTTCCTCTGTATCCGGCCTCAGAGCGGAGGCAGGGAGGCCCTCGGGCGACCTGCGGTGAGAGGTACAGTGGGCAGGAAAGTGAGTGAGAGTAGGGGTGGGATGGGAACGAGAGGGCAGAGGAGGTAAGCTAAGAAATGAAAACCAGTGTCTCCCCCACAGCATCGAGCTGATTAACCTGAAGAAATGGAGGCCCTGCCAAGTCCAACTTCCTTGTTTCCAGAAACCTTGGCACAGAGGCCCGGCCCCTGGCAGAGGCCTGTCCTCATCAGTGGACCAGCAATGCAGCTGCCGTGATTTTCTTTTTCCTCTCTTTTCTGGCAATCCTGAGTGGGACTGTTTACTTTTTCCTTCCTCTTTTCCTCCCCACCCTCCTGTAGCAGGGAGTTGGTTCTGGTTAATGTTGAAGATCATAACATGATTACCCCAAAGTCTCATGAAATTAAATCACTTTTCTTCAAAGAGAAAGGGATGGGGGGTGCGTCTGGCTGGTGGGCCAGTGAGGGACAAGCGGATATTGGGAGCAGACTGGCAGCTGCACCACACCGCTCAGTGGAGAGCCGACCAGCCAGGGAGCCACGCCTGGGGGCTGGTCTGCCAGCAGTAGCTCAGAGGCCTTTGGTCACCCACCTGGAGCCCAGACACCTGTCTCCGGAGGGCAGGGACTTCAGGGACGGAGGTGGGAATCAGAGAGATGAACTGGAAAATGAGTTGTCAGGGATGAAGTTGAACTCTTTATTCAAGTCCTCCAGAGGGTTCTCCATCACCTCCTGCCCTCGGAGTTTATGGGGTCACGGCACAAATCTGAGGGAGACTTTCCTAGGAGAATAGCCTGCACAGGCAGGGCACTAACTCAAACGAGTGGCTGGGGGCAGGTGTACAGACAACTTCCCTTGCAGATTTTCCCACACTCATTACATTTGAGGAATTGAAAGGACCCTGCAGTCATCTAGCATCCGAGTCCCAGTTAGAGAAGGAATCCCCTGTGCTGTTAAGCTCAGCATTGCCAGGTGCAGTGCTGTGTACCTGTAATCCCATCTGTGTAGTAGGCTGAGGTGGGAAGATCATGAATTTGAAGTCAACCTGTGCAACTTAAGGAGGCCTTGCCTCAAAACAGCAGAAACATTTAGCCTCTGCAGTGCGTTGTCTGCACTCTCATAGGGTCATTTCTTGGCGAGATTCTGGGCATAACATGTGTCAATCCTGGTTGTATGTTTTAGGGACCCAGATACCAATAGTCTGGCTTGGCCATTGCCCAGTTTAGAAGGTTCTGGTATGAATGTGGCTGGGTTGAGCATGCGCAGCCTCTCGGTGTAACTGGTGAATTCAGCAGCCCTTCTGTGGATGTTTTCATGAGCCTTTTCTGCCATTTTTACAATGGTTTGCAAAGGAAATAGGAAAGAAGGAAGTCACTGGGAAACAGGACCTAGAAGAATCTGTGGGAGTCTTACTGCGAGTATCCTAGCATCCCGAACTCTGGGAACAGAGATTGGCCCAGGAACCCTAGGACTCAGTGGACCTGTGAATGAAGACTTGTGGGATTGGTTTGTTGGTACCAAGAACTAGATGGCATCACTTTGGCAATGAAAGGAACATTCAACAGAAGATGGTGGAGCTGGTCGCTCCATTCATGGCAAGGAAAGTGAACTGGTGCAGAAAGGAAACTTGACATTGGCGGGGCAGCTTCCCGCAAGAAGTTCAGCAACTACATTTTTCTGAGGGATTAGGGATGGGATGCGGCCAGCTTGCTCCGGTTGGAGCTTGGTGCTGTGACTCATTCTCCTCAGGGGTCACTGAACGTCTCTCCGTGCTTGGCCTTGGGCTGAACTCCTCACCTGGCCAGCCTTCTCGAAAATGTGTGTCATTCCTTGCAAGGCTGAGCTGTGGAGCGGGTAAGCAAGTGTACACATCAGTGGAAATTCATCTCTACCATTGGAAAAACAATCCCAAGGTCATGACTTGCTGGCTTTGGAGGTGTGACTGTGCAGGATAGAGCCGACTTTTTTGTTTTTCACCACACAGACCCAAGTGGATGGATCCAGATGAGTGTCCTGTCCATATTAGTAGCTACCTGGGGAGGAGAAAGTCTTCTTCCACTGGCTGGATAGCTCTTTAACCAGTCCCTAGGGAAAGCTGATCTTGTGACTTTATAGCCACAGTTAAGTTTCATCCAAAGACAACATCACCGCAGCTTGATCCCTGAGCCCGTTCACCAGATTTGACACCTAAGGACTGGAGCTGGATGTGAAAGGCCGGCCCAGGTGCAGGGGCCAAGAAACTGCGCCATCTGGAATCTCCACAAGTCCCGCAGGGAGCTCCCTGAAACAACTCTTGGAAATACTTCGGGCAGTGGTGGTACAGTGAGAATTAGTCCTTTACTCAGCCTTCCCAACACCCAGAGATCTTGCTCAGAGTAGTGTGTGAATGCAGATGTGGAGTGTTCCATCTTATTAAAGTCACCCTCTGGGCCAGGGATTTAGCTCAGTGGTTCCGGTGCCTGCCTTGCAAGGGCAAGGCCCAGGTTCATCCCCGGTAATCACATACAACAATGCTGGGCGTGGTGAATCACGCCCACCAGCAGTCAGAGCCACATTCCACAGTGTCAGGCCTGGTGGCTCACACCTGTAATCCCAGAACTCAAGAGGCAGAAGCAGGAGGATTGCTGTGAGTTTCAGGCTCAGTTAAGGACCAGCCTGAACTACAAAAGTGAGACCTTGTCTCAAAAAAAAAAAAAAAAGTCACCCTCACCATGCTGTGGTCGCCATGTTGGTTTGTGTCCCACAGGGTCTCTTTAGAGACAGTCTAGCATAGTACAGTGAAGGCAAGCCTTTAAAGACCAAGTGCCAAACAGTACCCCCAAAACTCACTTATTTATTGCAAAATGCCAACACTGCATTTAAATCCAAATGCTGAGGTTTTAGTTAGAGAAAACAAGTCTACCTCTTTTGTCTTAAAAGAAAGACACAATGACATGTATGTTTGGGGTTCATCAGTACTGGCATAGTAGTTAAGAGGAATCACAGTGGAGTCAGGGTACATGAGTTCATATCCCATTCGGTCAAGTTACCTACTTCTCTACTTCTGCCCGTTCATTTGTAAAAGGGAACTCTGTAAGTTTTTTCTGATTGATGTTAGGATGAATCGACTTTGGTAGTTGGTAGAATTGAAAGCAGAGGGCCTGGAAGCTTCCTCTAGTTCAACATCATTGCCTTTCTTGGCTGCTTTGGGCGGGGAAGGCCTTGAGAACATCAAGGATTTCTGCGCTTGGTCCTCAAGGTAGGATAGTGTATGGCCCTGGTTTAGTGCTTAGACACCTGGGGGTGTGGGCCTGTGTCAGTCCTAAAGCTGCGGGAAAGAAATAGGACAGAAGTGAGAAGAAAACATGTTCGTATAGGGGAATAATAACTACGTTTGACATGTGTGGTGGTTGGGAAACTAACTCTCATTTAGTACATAAAGTTCTGCGTGAAGCCAGGGAAGCTGGAGCAGAAGGCAACCCAGTTGCTTGGTTGGTTATTGTGTTTGACTCAGTTCCACTGAAAAACTTGGAAAGCCAATCAGTGCCTGTGCTGTAAGGCTCCCCAGGGTGGTCTATCCCCAGCTCAAGTTAGCTCTTAGTGAAGCCACCAAACCCTGGGCTCTCTCCAGTATTTTTCAGGAAGTACTGGTCAGTGATCTCAGAGTTACTAAGCTGGCTGCCCTCATGGGATCTGGTTTGAGAGCCTAATGCATTGGAGGTCACATGACCCTACTGTGGCTACCACCTTCCTTTGAACCAGGAAGGCCACTGGTCCCACTGTAAGGAATTAACCCAGGTGAGTGGAGCCGCAGAGTCCCCAGTCCCCCTATCCTGAGTGTGCACCCTGATCGCAGCAGGGAATTCCTTGAACACAGAGGGATAGGAACGCTGGACATATCCTCTTTACATTTTCTGTTTCTCATTGTTTCTCAGCCTTTAGCATGTCTAACAGTTAGGGTCCAGTGTGAATACATGGGACCATAGACTTAGTACCATTACTGGTGATATTCTAATATATTTTCACCTCTTGTGTGACTTATCAGCCACCTGCCCCCACCCAGGGAGGGTCGTCTCTCCAGGGATTCAGTGTCCTTTGTCCTGAGTTGATATCATCGGGCGTGCTTTCTTGGTGGCATGGTGGGCTCCTTGGTGTGTGTTCTAAGGAAATCTGCTGTAGACTCATTACCATCCTGCTGAATTGTGATGTATCTGTTGCACCATGACTTCTGGTTTGCTGTCACAGGTGTCTATCTGAGTGTTTCACTGACGAAAGGAGAGGAGACTGTGCTTTTGAAGCTGGAACTCTGGCCACTGCTACTTTTCCTCTCTTTCATGCCCTCTTCTGTAGCAGGTAGTGGTCAGGTGGTTGAGAAAACATCAAATTGACCACATTCTTATGTTCTTTCCCGATTGGAGTGTCTTGGAAATAACAAAGGAAGAGGAAAGGACTGATAACTCTTGGAGGTACAGTGTCTTCACAACCTGGGCAATTGGTCCCAACCCTCCAGTTGGAAATGGAAACATACAAAAGGGAAAAAAAAAAAGAAAGAGAAGAAATGGAAGCAGTGATGTAGATTTTGGCCAGAAAGAGGGACATGGTTTAGGCCCATGTGTTTTTTGAGGAGCTGACCCAGGAGGACAGGAGTTCAGATAAACCAGAGGTGAGAGGGAGGGCATCCAGAGGCAACAGGATATCAGAGGTGGGGCAGCAGGCTGGGATTCAAAAGCCTTGGTTTCCTATTCAGGCCACACCATCGGCTCATTTTAGCACTTGGAGCAAGTCATGTGTCCGTTGTGAGCCTCACTATCCTCACAGAAGACAGCTGAGCAGAGCCTGCGATGGAGGTCATCTCGCCCAGCCCTTCACAAGGTCATACTGCAGCCAAATTAACATTAGCTGACCCATGCGCTACTGCCCTGCCATGGGACCTGTAGTACAGAAGTCAGCTGGCCTGACCACAGCATGGTGAGGGTGACATTTTAACCAGCCAGGAGATTTTACATCCACAGCAGGGAATTCCTTGAGCACCGAATTTCTTTGAATAAGACCTTGGGTACTGGAAAGCAGGGTGAGGACTGTTCCCTAATTCCCATGATGCCACCACTGCCAGAAGCCAACATTCAGACATGCCATTGGTAGTTATTATCATTAGCATAAAATGTAGCTCAAGGGAGGGGACTTCTGGGAAGGGAGAGAAACCATCTCAAACCTTCAGATCTGAGGTGCTGATTTGGATCACATAAAGGGAGCAGGAGCTGAGTTGGGAGGTGGATCCAGTATAGCTTCCTTCTGCCATTGCCACCATCACTGCCCTTGCCCTGAAAACTTAGGGAATGACTGCTCCCCACTCTGCCTGATGCCCAGGCCTGAATTCACACAGCACAGGCCCGGGTCTCTGGGAGAAAATCATCCCTCTGCCGGGAGGGAATGGAGAGGCCCTCAGCCAGACCTCCCACGTCTTGTAAATGAGGAAACTGTGGCTTAGACAACTCCATGAGGATGCCAGGCAGCAAGTCTCTATGGAGTGACCACTATGTGACTGGCCTGTTCTGGGTGTTTGGTACATGTCATCATGCTTAGAGCCAATGTTCTGGACCAGTCACGTGACTTGTCCACGTGGCAACGAAGGGCCACTTTCCAGACTTGTCTTACTTCAAAGTTTTCTTTAAGGTACAAAGAAACTGATTGAGGCATTTCAGGAAGAAGGAAATGGAATGTTTAGGGATGTTCTGGTGGCTACTGTTAGGGGCCTAATGGCTCCCTAATGTCTCCCCAGTATGTCCAGCCATGAACTCTGGGGAAGGGGCCCCACTGACAGAAAGCAAGGCCCCAAATGGAAATGAAATGAAGCTCGATGCTAACCTGACTCCTAGATTCCTTATACAGCCTGGCTCTGAGGTCATGGTGAAGGGCATCTGTAGACCCCACCCTGTGCTCTGGGGATAGAATTCCCAAAGTGGAATTCTGGTGGAATCATGGTTCTTAGGGGTGACCTGTAGGGACCTGAAGATAATCCTCTCTCCGTCTAGCTATGTCTTCAGTGTGTGAAACAACCCTTTCTAAGCTTTGGATTTTTACTTAATCTGCTTAAAAAGCACGACGCACATTGAGGTGGCCTGGTGAGCTCATCAGCTTGTTACCCCACTACTGTACGCTGGCGGCTTTGGTGGTAAAGAAAGTTTCTTTCTTTTTTCTTGAAAACTCTTCCCTTGCTTTAGTAATTCTTACAGTTTTCCCTGACTCCTTGAAGGTGTGGACAGCCAGGCAGCCATGATTTCTGACTTCCATCCACTGGGTCACACCACACCACTGATGCTTTTTAACGGAGGTATTCAGTGACTTTGACTGGTAAATCCAACGTCCCTGCTGGATCTCTGGAGCACTTGACCACATAAACCACTCCTGGTCTTGAAATTCTCTTTTCCCTTGGCTTCTTGATCACAGCTGCTTCTGTGTGTCTTTGCTCAGGCCTTGCCTGTTTCCCGCCTTGACCTGCCACCCTCTCACCTACATGCCCTCAAACCCATCTGCCCTGCACCTCCACGCTTGCTGCCATAAAGTATCATCTTCTATTATAACATGTTTTCTGTTGCTCTAGCAAAATACCAGAGGTGAGTAATTTGTAAGGATAGAGGTTATTTATTTCACACTTCTGGAAGCGAGGATGTCCAAGAGCTTGGGACCTGCATTTGCTCAGCCATTCTGCTGCATCATAATGTGGCAGAGGGCATCACAGGGTGAGACAGAGCAAGCTGCTAGCTTGGGTTTCTCTTCTTGTAAAGGCCACAAATGCCATCACGTCATGGGTCTCTCACTCACTCCCGTGGCCTCCTATAATTGTAATTATGTCTTAAAGGCCCCTCCTCCCAGTGCCCTCAGTGTACGAGTGTGAGGGTCAAGTTCCTGACACATGATCTTTGGAGGACACATTTAAACCAGAGCACAGGCCAACAAGGAAGTAGACCTGCTGGCACAGGTTGTTCCAGCACTGGGCCCACCTTTCTCAACATTTGTACTGCTTTGAGGGGACGGTTGACGACAGGCAGTGCAGTTATGAATGGCAGGAAGCTGGGGTGTGCGGGGGTGGGCAGATCATAGGGAAAGCTCTTTAATGTCCCACAGTTGAAGGCACTAGATAATCAGATAAGTCACATAAATATTTAAGCGTTCGATTTTAACTTCAGACCTGGAAATTTACACCCGTGTGGCAAGCTTTTGATGAAGGGCCAAGACTTCTTTGAGTTTGGGTCTGCAGGCTCTGTTCTATGTTATCTGTGTTGTGCAACCTATGTCCACAATACATCCTCCCCAGCCAGGTTCCAGTTCACTCATTAAAGTGCATGGATTCCTTACAAACTAGTGAAGCTACCAAGACTTTAGAATTGCATGTACATTTTGAAACAATTCCCTCCTCATCTTCTCCAGATATTTCCTCCATATCTCATTTGACAGCACTTCTTTGGTAAATGTAGTAAATGACCTTTTACATTTATGTTTATGTTTTGTGGTTCTGAGAATTGAATCTAAGGCCTCTAGGTAAGTACTAGACTAGTAAGCCACAACTCTAGGCCTTTTAGAATTTTATTTGGAGACAAGTCTCTGCTAAGTTGCCTAGGCTGACCTCTAGCTTGGGATCCTCCAGCCTCAGCCTCCTAAGTCTTTGGGATTCAGGGGTGGGTCATCATGTCTGGTGTAACTGGTTTTTGTTGAGTCTTTCCAGTTAGTTTTCATAGGAATGATAGCACTTTACACTGTTTCAATTGGGCTGGGGACACATGCAGCCAACTGAGGGAGAGCAACTGTACTGGGATGCAGTAGACAGCACCCGTTAGTTCTGAGCAGCATATTCCTGGTCGGGAGGGAGGTGTCTTACTGCCAGAATCTCATTCAGCTGTTCAATGTGTTTTGGGTAAAATAACCAAAGCTCATCTAATCAGATGTAAACTAAGGGGGATAAACCTGAAGTCCTTTCCATGAATCTAAAAACTGAATTGCATCATTGCAATGTAAACTTACATTACTATACAGACATGGTTTAGTGAAGGGAGGACTGATATGCTCTCAGACAGGGGATGTGGCTGCCAAGGAAGCTGGTGTCATCTTCATCATACCACTTGCCTAGAGTCAGGACATGGTCAGGGACACTGATCATCTATCTCTCTAACACCCAATGCAGCCCTCGTATGTCTTGCTGCTGGCCATAGGGGATGGTCTCTGAGTTGTATAATTCATCGCGATGATTCCATCCTCTTTATCATTTGGGATAGATCAGGTAGCATTTCCCTGGCTACCGGAACTGGCTCAGGGATGGACATGTGACCCAGCATGTTCTAATGAAGGAAAAGAGGGCACTGGCTGAAGGCTTTTGTAAAATAAAGCACCTAACTCTTATAGAGGTGGAAGCTGATTCTGGAAGCCAGCCTTCTCCATTACCTTGGATGATAGTATGAGAATTCAAAGCCTGGAACCACTACATCCATTTCATCACCATGAGGACATTTACCCTCTGAAGATCTAGAGGACAGATGGGAAAAACCAAGTTCTTGACACTATTGAATAAAAATTAGCTGTACTTCTAGACCATCCAGTTATCCAGACCTATGCAGTTCTCTTAAGCCATTTCAAATTGAGTTTTGGCCCCCAGAGTCTCATTTGTGATCGAGAGGAAAGCTCTTGCCTCCCTCAGGAGAAGCAGATGTGCTTGGAGCAGTTCATTTGCTTTTGGGCTCTGGCCTTCAAGAGATACACCTAGCAACTACAGAATGAGTGGTGAGGACTTGATAAGTTGGGGAAGGGCCATGGAATCCCCAGGTCAAAAACACCTAGAAAAGGGCCAGTAGATGAACAACAGCTTGAGTTTAGACCAAAAGCTCATCAGACTCATTTCCTAAAGACATGAAGAGCTGTTATCTTTTCAGGGGTCCATGAACTGCACAACGTGAAATGTATTTATTGCCTCCACAAACATGTTGGGCATAGCAGGGGAATATTAAAAAAAAAAAAAAAGACACAGGATGATTTTTGAAGAAAAAAGGAGATTGTTTTGTCTAGTCATGCTGTGGGCGGGAAACCCAAACCCCAAACTGCCATCATTCCAGGGTGGAGATGGTCACTAGAGTGCTGTTTTCACAGGACGCTGTCACAGTCACAGGGCAGCCCTGGGGAGGGATGGAGTGGCGCATTGGGAGATTCCATCTAGAGGCAGTGTTGGCTCCTTTGTCCTGCCACCCTCCAAGGTAACCCCTGCTTTCCTTTGGGACTGTGGAGCTTAGATTTTTTTCTTTGCAGCTGCAGACACTTTTTTGCTGCTCAGAGCAACAAGAGTGAAGGCCACAGCTTTACAACCTCGTACCAAGGAATAAACTCAAGACAGGAGCTGTGCGCCATGGACAGACTTCCTGCTGAGATGTGGGCTTCAGTCCTGTGCATACACCTCAGAGAGCACTGGCTCAAGCGAGCCGGTACTGACTTCTCTCGGGCAAGGCCGGTAAGGGTGGGTGAGCCGGGGCGCAGCTCTCTTCCACGCTGTCATCCAGGACAGACATCAGTGGTCTTTCTCACTGTACTCCCACCTTCTGGGTTGTGGTCATCATCTTCATAGTGGCAGCGGATCCTGCCAGGAGAGGGCATGAGAGGAAGTGGAGGCAGTGTTTTCTTTTAAGGAAGCGGCAGGGAAGTGATGCACGTCCTGCACCATGACCTCAGACTTCACGGCACGGCTGCATAGACCCACAAGGTGTCCAGAGGAGGATGGTCTCTACCTCAGCTGCCATGTGCACATAACTAAAAGCAAGGGTGTGTTGTGGATCCTGGGGACAGGTTACTTCGACATTACAGAGCTTTGGGGACGGGTAGCTTTTGCATTACAGAGCTTTGGTTCCTGTCTCTATAGAGTAGTCTGGGCCTACAAGAGTTTTAAAAGTCCCTCCACCTACACTACCCCCCAAGATGCAGTGTTTTCATCTGTGAAGTGGGGATAATAAAAGTGTTGGCCTCAGTAACTCCCAAGAAAGGGCTTTGCAGAGTCCACATAAACATGGGCATACAGGTGGCAGTTGCCCTGATGATCACTGTCACTTAGCTGATCGCGTGCGCGCACACACACACACACACACACACACACACACAAAGGATTTGGAAGGCAGAGCTCTATAAGAAACCAAGGTCTCTTTACGAAGCAGTGGAACTTGCATGAAATTCATTTCTTACTTGACTCATAATTTATTAAAGTCACTTTCCTAAAATCCAGGTGGCGTCCCATTTTTTTAAAAACCACTATTTTTTTAAATGAAAAGTATTTATTTATTTTTATATTTGCTGTGCTAAGGACAGGACTCAAGGCTTTGTGCATGTTAGGCAAATGCTCTACCACAGAGCCACATCTTCAGCTTGAATTGCTATTTTAGTGGCAGCAACTGGAAATAGATATAGAGTAACTTAATATGTCATACATAAAAACTAACAGAGCTGGGGGTGATAATGCAAGCCTATAATTCCACCACTGGGGAGGCTGAGGATCAGCATGAGTTTGAGACCAGCTTGGGCTATATAGTGAGTTGAAGGCCAGTCTGACTATATAGTGAGACTGACTCTAAACACTGGAACCCCTTCTCCCAAAATAACAAACATTAAAATCACTCATCTAGTGTAACAGCACTTTGGTCAGCAGCAGCCTGGGTAGGTCATGGCAGTCCCGTGAAGTTCTATTACCTGGCCATGTAATTGACATCTCAGTTTGTGTGAGATACATTGGAGTTGCTCAATGGTGAGATTGCCTAAGGACACATTTCTCAGATAGGTCCCTTTACTGTCAGCTGTTTTTTAAGCCTCTGCTCAATTTAGTGCCCGTGCTTGGGGGTGGAAACACAGTGGAGACCACCGTGTCCTTCCTACAGGACTCTCACTCTAGAGGGGAAAATATACCAGCAGTAAGAGTGTGGGGTGACATGGTGTCACTGGAGGAGTCAGAGCAGGTGCTGTGGAAGTGGGAGGCAGAGGCACCCGAGGTAGTCATGGAGCATGTGGAGGAATTAAGTGTTTCTGAAGGAAGTGAAATCATCATCACCACAACTACCTTCATTACCAGCCTCATCGTCACCATTGCCATCTTCATCCCTGTCACCAGCACCATTATTGTCACCAATTCTCTTGTGATCACCATTGTCATCGTCGTTGCCACGACAGCCAGCCTTCCTGGAGGACTGCTCTGTGCCCAGCATAGTGCGCAGCTCAGTAAGTCATCCCCTTTGATTCTCTGTGTGCCTGGGGAAGGACAGTGGTTATTCTTACTTTACAGGTGAAGAGCATGGGGCTCATCAGTGTTAGGCCGCTTGAGCATGATCATTCGGCCTCTGAGCTCCAGGGTGAGAGACGGCCCTTTGGGCATCCTGCTCTGAGGATCTTGTATTCTACTCAGGATCCTGCTGTAAAGCTCCTGCTGCAGCAGATGAAGCCTGTAAGTCCCGTGCGCCTGTGCCACCCCTCTCTCTAGAGCCTGCTGTGGACTTTCCTAGAGAACAAGTCTGCCATGCCAGGTGCTGAGAGCCACCACTGTGCTGCAACAAGAGGCCATAGGCCAGCTCTACTCAACTGGCATTTGTGGTGTACAGGCCAACTGGTGGGGAAGGGCAGGAGGCAAGAGCGAAGGGGTTCTGAATGCTCGAGGATTCCAGGGAACATCCACCCACCTCTTGACCTTAAGGGTCTTTTCATCACCTCTTGTATGATTAGAAATTTCCCATGGTCCTACTCTTGAAGATTTTGCGGATCTCTCGTGAGTGGGGATCCTGGGCCTGGATCTATCATCAGCTCAGTGCCTTCTGTTGGCCCAGCCCCTTCACCTCTCCTGGCTTCACTTCCCTTTTGATGGCTGGCCTTAGATGCCCTCTGAGGTCTCTCCTAGCTACACTGCTCTGCAGTTTCGGAGCTCTTACCACCCTAGCAAGTTGTACTAACTAGGTGACCCAGACAGTTGTGTTGGTGAACTCCGAGTCTGACCTCCGTACACACACAGGGGAGGTTGTACATCTGAGGAGTGGGACCTTGTGGCTGACTCGGAAGCCTGGAACATGTTCAGATGTCGCAGATGGAAGATTTTTCTGCTTCAATTATCTTCTTTGCAGGTTTTGGGTTTTTAGACGGGGCTGGCAGCTCGGCTGAGCCACAGTAACCATTTCCGAGCTGGCTAGAGGCATGAGTGGAGGACCTCGGGGTTGAAAATCTGTTCTTCTCCTAGTGTCAAGAGTTTAAATGATTCCAAGGACAGAGAAACAAGCTTTCTTGGAGCTCTGTGTGGCCAACCGTCATGAGATGCTTGCACCTGTTCGCCCCGCGAAGCATAATATGTGAAACACTGACATGGTCTAGCCCACTGATGCATTTCTCCCCAGTCCTGTGTCTGGGCCGTGGGTATCCACTATGGGTGTTGGGGTGACTGATGCCCTGGAACAGGGAGAGACTCTCTGGTATGGAAACCTGAGACACTAGAGCTAAGGAGCCCACTCTGTGCTGTACCTGACTTATGAAATTAATGGTATGTACTTTGGCTACTCTACACTTTCCAGTTTTCATAACCTGTTAGAGCTGTGTCCAAGTTGACCATGATTTCTTGTTGATAACACACAGTCCATTTGCCTGAAGACATTCTCAAATGTCCTTTGCTCCTGGTCCCTGGTGAGTTTCTTTCTTTCTTTCTTTCTTTTTTGAGACAGGATCTCATTTTGTAGTTCAGGCTGGCTCAGGTTAGCCTCAAAATCACAGCAGTCCTCTTGCCTCTGCCTCCCGAGTGCTGGGATTATAGGTGTGAGCCACCACACCTGGCATTGTGGTACATGGTTACTGGGGAGCGAACTCCAGACCTTATGCTTGCCAGGCAGGCGCCGGAACCACTGAGCTAATCCCCAGCCCCCTGGTGAATGTCTTATTATTGGGGGAAATATAGGTGTTAATGGCTTCATCTGAGAGTTCCTGCTTGTGGACTTTTCCTGCAGCAGCCACTTTGAATGTGACAGGGGAGCTTCTGCCTCTGCTCACTCTAAACCCTGCAGCGCTGGGATTATCTGTCCAGGTGGGTGGTGCACCGCCGTTTTACCTCATGGCATCAGATACCAGCTTCCTGCAGTTTCCTGGGAGGCTTTACTTGAGTGGCCACACAGAATTTTTTTTTTTTTTTGGACACGAACAGTGTTCTTTGGACACAGCAGCATAGTTACTCAGCAGAATGCATCTAGCTCCTCTCAGTGCCCCAGAAGCCTTGAATCAGCCCACAGACTGCTTGTCTTCTCTATGAGTGGGGAGATGGACATTGAAGGGCAAACTGGGAGATAGAAGCTGAGGCCATGGGACAGACAGGCCAGGGCTGTTCGAGCAAACGGCATGCACCTGTCTTTTTCCAGCTTCCAGAATTGGTCATTGCTGGGTAAGAACCAGGGTACTACACTTCATTTTTCTCACCTTCCAAAGCTGGGAACACCAAGTGAGAAGGTCATGAAGGTCTCTGGTCACTTGTGAGCAGGAAAATGGCACCTCGGTGTTAGTTGGTAAAGCTTGATCGTGCCGCGCCAGCTGCCAGGAAGCCTTGCTGTGGCTGGCTTCTTGCTGTGCCTGCCTGGCCTCCTGTCTGCTCGGGTACAGAAACCAGGCCAAGTGCCTGGGGAACATTTTGCTTTCTGTTGTAAGAAGGGGAGAAATAGAAAGTCAAACGCCGCCCTGGACTGGAAGCCAAGAGGAGGGGCAGGGTGTCTGGGGGCCTGGAGGAGGCTCAGCTGCGCTTGGGGACCTTGCCCACCCCAAAGCTGCAGCAGGCCAGGAGCAGAGTGGCCCCACTCTTCCTTCCTGTGGGATCACGCTGTCCGGGCCTGGCAGAGCGAGCAGGGCCTGGCAGGGGGAGCACAGGGCATGTGAAGCTGACCAAAGGGAGATGGATTGAAATGGAGCCAGCCTGAGAAAAGCAGTGGATGCCAAGTGCAGGGGCGCCCGTGCCAAATGAAAGGTCTCTGGGGTGTCGGTTATGTCTCACTTTCTGCAATCATACCTCATTATTTGGCATTATCAGAGAATGAGCTGTTCCTCACAAGTGACTTCTGAAGCGAGTTCCTCCCCGACACTTAGAATTGAGCTATTTGTGTGTCAAGGTTTTCTGTTTGTATGTTTTACTGGGAACTGAAACCAGGCCCTTATGCATTCAAGGCAGGCGCTCTACTCCTGAGCTGCGTCTCCAGTGACCTTTTCGTTTTTGTCTTTGAGACAAGATCCCCAGACTGGCCTTGAATTTGTAATCTTCCTGCCTCAGTCTCCTAAGTAGCTGGAGTTATAGGGATGCACTAGTATATTTGCCTCAGGCTTTCAGTTATTATTTTTAGTATATGTGCTGCTAAAGTGAGCACAGACAGTTATTATTTTTATTATTTATTTATTTATTTTGAGACAGGGTCTCCCTTTGTGGTTCAGGCTGGCCCTGCGCTCAGCCTCCAACTCACATCACAGCAATCCTCCTGCCTCTGCCTCCCGAGTGCTGGGATTGCAGGTGCGAGCCACCACGCCCGGCACTGGAATGTGGTACTGGTTGCTGCTGGGCGTGAGTCTCCACACTCAGTATTGTATGTGGTTACCGGGGATCGAACCCGGGCCCTTGCACTTGCAAGACAGGTGCCGGAACCACTGAGCTAAATCTCTGGCCCCACAAAATTTCTTATCCGTCCTCAGGGATGTAGGTCAATACTATTAAGTACGTTCATGTTGCTGTGCAGCCACCAACCTCCATCCAGCTCTAAATGGATCCATGTAGAAGTTTTTCATCCTCCCAAATGGAAACTTTGTCCTATTTCTTTTTTTTCCTTTTGGTTTTTTTGAGGTAGAGTCCCTTTATCTAGTCCAGGCTGGCCTTGAATACACTGTGTAATCCAAGCTGGCCTCAAACTCAAAGCAGTACTCCTGCTTCAGCCTGTTGAGTGCTAGAATTACAGGTGTGCACCACTAGACCCAGTGGTACCCATTTTTATGCCATCACTACTACTCCAGCCCCTGGCAATTATTACTCTACTCCCTGTCCATGAGTTAGACTATTTTAGCAACCTAATACAAGTGGAATTATACAGATATTTCCTTCCTGATGGGTGTATTTCACTTAGAAGAATGTATTTTGACTCTTCCATATTGGAGCATATGTCAACATTTTCTCATTTTTAAAATATGAATAAAGCTTAGCATGACAGTGCATCCTGTAATCACAGCTATCTGGGAGGCTGAGGCAGGAGAATCTTGAGTTTAAGGCCAACTCGGGCAATTGAGCAAGATCCTGTCTCAAATAAATACATACATATATAAAGAGGGCTGAAGATGTAACCTAGTAGTAAGGCAGCACCTCCAAGTGAGATCTCCAGTACCACCACCAAAAACAAATGAAAAGGATTAGAGGCCTGACTTACATCCCGCAGTGTGTCTGTACCACATTTTGTTGTGCATGTATTGGTTCCTTGGCTATTATGAATAATGCCACTATGAAGATAAATTATTCAGACATTTTTTTTTACAAATAACCTATTAGAAATGTGTTTCTTGTTTCAAGACTGCATTCACTTGAAAACATGTGAGAACTTGGAAAATGTGGACAAATTAAAAGAAAAAAATATATTATCCTATTATTTGGAGATATTTTTGCTTTATATTCTGTTAAAATTTTGGTATCCAGAGTAAATAGCCCTAATTTGACAGTCTGGAATCAGAAATGCTTCCTGAACCAGAACTATGTGAGCGTCTGCATGATAGCAAAAGTGAAAAATTCCACACCTGACCTTATATGACAGGTTGCAGTCAGAATTCAGGTACATTAAAATACTGTTTAAGGGCTGGGGATTTAACTCAGTGGCACAGTGACTGCCTGGCAAGTGCAAGGTCGTGTGTTTGATTTCTGATACCCCCAAAGTATTATGTTTAAAACTATATTAGTGTTGGATAAGACACCCATAAAAAATATATCAGTTTGTGTTTAAACTTGGACCCTAACCTCCAGATCATTCATTATTTGTATGCAAATATTCCACAACCTGAAAAATATTTGAAATCTGAAACCCTTCTAGTCCCAAGGCATTTCAAATGTGAAATACTCGACCTATATATACTCAATTTAACTCTATAAATGAGATAAAAATAGGATTTTACATGAAAATATATGCTATTTTGTAATATGCTTTTAAAAACTTACTGATAATTTGACTTTGTTGCTGCAAAAGATCTTATGATTTCTTAGCATTTCGGTCTATATCACACATTTTAAAAATTTTCTCACTTTTGGAGCCAAAGGTTGTTTCTGGTTTTTCTTTATCACCAACAGCACAGAGAGTGGAATGCTGGAGTGAAAGCTTTGATACATGTAAGTGTGTCAGAAGGTAAAGATACATCTTTAAATCTTTGGAGTCTTTTATCCATATTGTCAAATTGTTTGCCATGCACATTTTGTTTGCATTTATTTGCAGAAAGTGTTAGTTTCTCAGTAACCTTATTGGTAATGCATATTATCACTTTAAAAACCTTAGTAAATTTGAATAACTGGAAACAGTGCCTTTAATATTACAAGTATGTATTTTTTTTTAACATTTATAAAATGTCTGTTGGCCCTTTGTGTTCCTTCTTTTCGGGACCACTTATGATTGGCGTGTGTGTGTATATATGTGTGTGTGTGTGTGTGTGTGTGTGTGTGTGTGTGTGTGTGTGGATGGTGGCAGGTAGGCTGGGTGTGCAGCTCAGTGACAGAGCATTGTCTAGCACACCTGAGGGCTCAGGGTCAGTCCTTAGGGGACAGAGTGGAAGGAGAAACGAAGCAGTTGCAAGCAGAGGTCCCCCAGTTTGTCCTTTTCCTCTTTATCTTGCTTTTGTGTTTGGTGATGTTAAAAAAAAAAAAAAGAAAGCTTTTGTGTAAGAAACTGAAAGTGTAAACAGGGGCCACAATGTATAAAAGACAATGTGAAATAGGAAGAAATTATTGAAAGAGAAGGAGGAATTAGAGAGGGAGGAGGCGGAAAGGAATGAAGGGAAAAGAAATCAATGGGAAAAGAAGGAAAAAATGGAAATGGGACTTTTGTAAATAGGGAGGGGAAGAGAGGTTGAAGGGAGGAGAGAGGAAAGGGAAAAAAGAGAAATCAAGATACATCATGCACAGGTGCAGAATCCCTATGATGAATATGATCACAATGTGTATCTAAATGGTACCAATAAATGCTTTTAAATGCAATTATTTTTCTGATATTTCTAAGGTATTTTAAAATGCTTTTAAATGCCATTTATTTTTATAGTATTTCTAGAGGTATTACTAAGTATTTTCTCTTAAATTCTGCTTTTAGTGTGATTCTTAGCTCTAAGTTCTCTACAGTGTTGTAGCTATGCATCTATGTTTTAGTTTATTCTAGCACTTTCATACTTCATTTTAACACTTAAATCTTGAATTCATTCCTAAAATGATCTGAAGTCTAATAGAAGGGGAAAAAAATCCAACTTTAGATTTCTCTAACCTTGTTTGTCCTTTCTCTTCTGGTTCAAAATACTCCCTTCTCACATGTTAATTCTCATATATTCTTGGGTCTGTATCTGGAGTTCTTTCTGTCCAATGATACAAATCTTTGTTCTTTTGCCAGTACCATGCTGTTTTAATATTTTAATTATTTCAGGGCATGCATCCCATGATTACAAAATTTCTTGGCTGGTCTCTTGTATTTTCTTTCCAAATGAACTTTAGAATACTTGGTCAACTTAAAAAATAATTCTTCTGTGATTTTGATTGAAATTACATTGAGTTTGGAGGTGAATATTGAAGGAATTGAAATATTTATAATACTTTATCTTCTCTGGAACTTCACTATCCACATGGCTTTTTAATGTAGGATCCTGCACATTTCTTCAGTTGATGTGTATGGGTAAGGTGTCATTTTTCCAATATATTTTCTAATTTTCTGCTGTTTTTAATGAAAGAAATTACTTCCTGTGTATTTATTTAACAACGGACTTGCTTACTGAACTGAGGAGTGGTCCTCTTGGTTTCAAAGACAAAACCTCATAACATCTTCAATGATAATTCTGTCTCTTCTTTTCCAGCATTTCTACTGTTCATTTTTCTTTTCTTGTCTTGTTGCTTTGGCTACACCAGCTAAAACAATCAATCTATTCATTACAATACGGGGAATTGAACTGAGGGCCTTTGCACGGAGCTACATCACCAGTCCTAGTTATAATTTTGAGACGGCATCTTGCTAATATTGCTAAATTGTTCAGACTGGGTGCAACTTACAGTCTTCCTGCTTTGGCATCTCAGAGTGCTGGGGTTATAGGCATGGGACACCATGCCTGGCTTCAAACAACTTTAAAAAGCAGGATGATGTCAGCCATCATTATCTTAATTCTGACTTTACTGGGAACATCTATGGTGTTTTCAATTTTTATGTGTAAAGAATGTTCTGTGTACTTTCTCTTATTTTGATGGCTCAGAGGCATTGGTGATGTATCATTTAATTCTGCTATACAGTCATGTGATGAAGAATCTACAGATCTCACATATCTGTTTGACTCAGAGGCCTAAACTTCTGTTCTTCTCTCCCTCTCATTCTTTTGCATTATTAACTTATTAAAATTTTCTTATATTTCTTCTCTTATTTTAAACAGTTATCAGTCATTTTACCTCCTAAAAGTTATCTTTCACTCTCTTATTTTTCAAACCATTTTGTTCATTGAAGCCATAATTGCTAGACATGAAAAACATTTTCAATATTACAAAAGTGAACATTCAAGGACCAAAAATTCCAAATGCTGCTATATTTAACTTGAATAAAATAATACATCATCATATCCCTTCAGATATGTTAAATGCCTGTAATAGGACAGATACAAATATGTATTTTTGTATTTTTTTTAACAAAAAACACAGTACTCACACAGTTAAGTACTCCCCTCCCCACATGGAATACATGTAAAATAATTTGTTTAAACATTCTTCATGTATCCAAGTTTTTCCTGTTTTGCTAAAACTAAAACAGCCACAGGTGTTCCACGCAGTAGCACATACCTGCAACTTCAGTTCCTCGGGAGACAGGAGAATCATGAATTTGAGTTCAGCCTAGGCAGCTCAGTGAGACCCTGTCTCAAGATACAAAATAATAAAAGCCTGGGTGCGTAGCTCAGTTGTAGAGGATTGCAAAAACAAAAACATCTACAAATGAACATCCATAAAAATAGAAGCTTTTATTCTCCTTTTCTTATTTTCTGCTCCTGATCTACTTGTTCAGACCTCCCCAAGGAAAGAAAAGAAACTTTTCAAAACTGATTTAAAACTAGTAATGAACAGGCTCTTCAGTCTGTAGGTAAATGGTCCCTCCTGCTGCCACTGTCAGCGCTGTGACTGACTGTCTGCCCCTGTGATCTGCATGTACCACGAGGATTACTCCTTCATTCCTGGTTTCATTAGCATCCATAGAGGCTTGTTGAGCCTCCCTGGGTGATGTGGGGCCTTCAGGAATACTCCAGCACCGTGCCCTGGGACACACCCTTGTGGCAGGGAAAGCACTCCCCTCTCAAAGTCACCAGGGGGGATGAGAGGGACAGTTGAATGACTTAGCCAGGGGATTTCAGTGTATCATGCCTACCAAATCAGGGGGAAAGAGAGACCTCAGTGCAGTCACAGAATCAACTAGAAACTTAGCAAGGCTCCTGTGGCACATGTCAGGCACGGCGGAAAGCTGGCTTTGGAAGACCTGGCGGGATGGGCCGTTAGAAGGTGCTGAGTGTTTTCAGCTACCCTGTACATGCAGAAAATAGCATCTTATGAACTAGAATGTGGACTAGAGCTAACCTTAGTGAGATGTAAGGTATGGGGAGATTGTGGTTTTTGGAGAGATAAGCGATTTTTCTCTTACTTTTCCCTCTCAGGACAACTTTTGCTTTTAACCTTTAATAATCGTTTTCTTTCTCATTCCAAAAACAATGTGTATTCATTTGAGGAATTTAAGAAAAATCAAAATACACAAAGTAAAAAACTCTGAAGTCATTCCAATCTAGAGAAAGTATTGATAAAATTTTGGCAGACATTCTCCTGCCATTTTTTCTGTTCTTTGTACATGAATTTTTAAGTGGAATGGAATTATACTTATTGTTTTATATATATATCATAACTAGCCTAGGGGAAAAAAATCCAAATTCAAAACTTAAAGTATGGCTCCTACTGAATGCATACCATTTTCCCACTCTTTTAAAGCTGAAAAACTGTTAAGTGAAATCATTCTAGGTTGGATACCATGTGTAATGTTTTTACAGTATGATGTTTACCTTGGAATTGTGGGTTTTGTTTTTTAATGTAGAGATTAATTTTTATGTAATCATAGTATTACTTTTCATGGTTTTGCTTCTGTCTTTCTACTACCACTCTGAAATTTTGCAGCCAACCCCTTTGTTCATGCAGTTCCCCCTCTTGGAGAGCCTTCCCTGCTTTGCTCATTCTGGGGCTCAGTCTTGGGCCACAGCTCATCTATCTCAAACTCTTCTTTCTGCATGAAGCCTCTTTGATTCTCTGGAGCAGACATTTTAGCTCTATGAAATTCACCATGTTCCGCCTGGATTATGCCCAGATTTTACTGGAAACATCACGTTCGGCCTACCTTCTAGCCATTTCCAATAGCCTACAGTTGTTTCTCTTTAGTGAAAGGGAATTTTCTTGAGTAGCATATAAAATATATAACATAGTTAACTTATATAAGTAAAAATACTTTTATTTTATATTGTTATAACATCTAGAAAAGCAAAGCAAAAAAGGGAGAGGGCTATAGTTTGGACAGACTATTTATTTCCCTGCAGACTATCAGCTTTCTGGGGCCTGGAGGTATCTTTCACACCTGTGGTCCTGTATACCCAGTGCAATGATTGATACCTAATAGATCATTGATAAATATTTACTGGATTGAGTCAAATTGAATTTGGTTGGATCAGAGGATCAGGGTCAGTTCAGGGGGTTGGTTGGTGAGGCTCTTAAGCAAGACTAGATATTGGTTACTGTTATTACTTTTCTAGTTGCAGAACTCTCTGTCATGTTTGTGGTATGCATCCCACCAGAAGAACTTGTTGTTCCAAAGAATTGCACTCTTGTATATATGGTACCGTTGGCTCTTTTCATCAGTCATTAACAACCCAGGGATATCTGACACCCTTGGCAAAAGGCCTGGTTCTTGAGACACTGTGATGAGCAAACACAGTGATTGACGAGCAGGCCAGCCATGTCAGGATCTAGTCTGGGGCTCGTGACAGCAGCCTGGCCAGGTAATGGAGGAATCAGTGTTATCTTAAGTCACACAGCATAAGCTAGGATTTCATTATGAACCCTGGTTGGGAGAGGCTTGAGGAAACACAGCCGTGGAAGATGTTGAGATCCCTGTTTGGCCTTTTTCCTGGGTCTTTGTGACCTGTGTCTAAAGTACAAGAGGGAAGAATAAACATGACCAGGGGCTGAGCTTCATGAGTTATTGGGAAAATGCAAGTTAAAGCCATAAAGCATTACCAGAGTTTCTAAAATTTATAAAGGAAGGAGGATATCAAGAACTGGTGAAATATTCCACTAATAAGAGTATAAACTGGCACAACTATTTTGTAGAAACAGTTTGGAAATATCTATAAATGATTGAACTGTTCCCTTCCTGACTGTACACTATCCAGAACTGTGTCCAGCAGCTATCCAGGAGCTGTGAATTGGAATATTCCCAGCAGTTACTCGTAATAGATCCAGTCTGGACCGTAGCCATAAATGCCCATCAACAACAGAGTAGAAAAATAAGTTGTGATATATCATTCAGTGGAATGCCATGCAAGAGTGAGTATGAATAACCTACCAGTACATGCAGCACCTGGCTGAACCTCACCAACACAATGTGGGGGAAAAGAAGCCAGACACAGGCTATGTGCTTCATTTCTGTGAAGTGCAGAAAGAGGCCAAGGTCTTGCATGCTGTTATAAAGATGTTGGCCACCCAGGTTGAGGGGAGGACCTGGCTGTGTGTGTGGAGTGGCGTAAAGGGGCTTCTGATGGGTATAATGTCTCTCTCTCTGGATGCTGATTTACATAGATGTATTTAGTTTATATAAATTCCTTGCCCAGTACACTTTATGAGCAATTTCCTGACAAATTTCATATGCCGATAAAAAGCTGAAAGGTAACAGGGTCCAAGTCCAAAAGAATTGAAAGCAAGGATTTGAACAGATATTCATGTATCCAGGTGTTCATAGCAGCTCTATTCACAGACCCAAAGTTGGAAGTGACTCAGATGTGTATGGGTGGATGAGTGAATAAGCAGAATGGGGCTTAGACACACAGGAGGGTAGTGTTCAAGCTTCAAAAAAGAAACTGACATATGCTACCACGTAGATGAACGATGAAGACACTCTGCTAAGCGAAATAAGCCAGTCACAAAAGGACAAATGTATAGTTCTACTTATTTCATGTGCCACAGGAATGGTAGCGGGTAGAGACGGGACAGGGTGGGAGATAGGGCTTTATTGTTTTATGGGTTCTGCATTTCAGTTTGGGGAAATGGAAAAGTGTCTGGATGGGTGACAATGATGGTTTGCATATGAATATACATTACACAGCTGAATGATTGACTTGAAAATGACTAAGGTGGTAAATTTTGTTTTATATATTTCCCCATAGTTTAAAAAAATAGGTGAGTGCAAGTAGTAGTAATACACCAACACACACACAGGATGAAGGGCAGACACATGAAGTGGTTCTGGGAGCCCAGAGCTGCTGTGGGAGCAGAGGGACTCTGAAAAACATGGAGAAGACCCAGCGTGACCTTGGAGTAGCCATAGGGTGAGATTTGCCAGGCCAGTGGGGTGACATCTAGAGCCTGGTGTCTCAGGGAATGCCCATGCCAGCCAAAATCAGACTTCCCTCTCTGACTGGCACACACAGGCCACGCAGTGAACACCATGACAGCCTGCTCCGCTCATTTTCTGAGCCCACAGAGCATTCTCCCAGGCCCTGGAGACAGGGAGGTGACCGGCCCATGGAAGGGCGGGACTTCCCATGTGGGCTCTGCTCTGTCCAGTGAGGAATTGGGACTGCAGTCCTGAGCTGGCAGCCAAAGACCAGCTGAAAGCAGGATGTTTCAGAGTCAAATTCCTCACCACTTACCAGAGTGTCCCTGTGCCAGGTCGGGCTTGGGTGACCGCCAGTGCCTCTCATTGAGGCATAGTAGGCAACCTGTGGCTGGGCCTCACGGTGGGAACAGAGATCCCGCCGATTGTGAGGCCAGCCAGAGCCTTGGCCATGCCGAGGACAGATGTTTGGTTTTTAACATCTAAGCTGGAATGGGAAGGCTGGTGGCTCACCGTCTTTCCAGCAGGGACATTCCCAGAGGAGCCTTTCCTCTGGCACCTGGCCATCCGGAGAGACTGAAGAAAGACTCGGCACCTGGACTGGGCTTCCTGGGACGGCCTCATGGAGTCAGCTCAGGAGTTCCGGCTGTCCTGCCTAGGAAGTCTGGCTTCCCTTTCCAGCACCCTGGTCACCCTAGGTTGCTGATCCTGCAGCAGTCCCTTCCCTGTGCCTTTGTGCAGGCTGTCAGGGCATGATGTGTATGAATGGGGGCCCTGGGCAACTTGGGAACTATGGGGGCTGAAAAAAGTACTCCTCCCCAGCAGGTAGATATTGTCAGAAAGATTATTCCAAACTAATTTTTGCTGTTGTGATAGATTTGTTATAAATCTGCAAGTTGGGGGTTCTTCATGTTTGTGATATCCCTGAGTTCTGCAGGGGAATAGGGTGGGGCAGTGGCTCCCTGAGACGCAGGATTTGCTCTCATAGGAGTTAGGCTTCTTGTTCTCTCAGTATCACCCCCACCCGGGCTGTTGGTAGAAAACAAGCTGTTTATTGCTGATTCTTTTTTTTTTTTTTTTTTTTAGGTTTTTTGAGACAGGGTCTCGCTTTGTGGTTCAGGCTGGCCCTGAGCTCAGCCTCCAACTCACATCACAGCAATCCTCCTGCCTCTGCCTCCCGAGTGCTGGGATTACAGGCGTGAGCCACCACGCCCGGCACTGTGGTATGTGGTACTGGTTGCTGCTGGGTATGGGTCTCCACACCCAG
>PVIR01002585.1:0-99842 GCA_004026965.1 Petromus typicus
TGAAGTGTCTTTTTTATAAGGTGCCTTTTTACAAAGGTAGCAGTTGCCAAGTATAGTGGCACAGGGACTCTGGGAGGCTAAGGAAGGAGGCTCAGAATTTTGAACCAGCCAAGGCAACTTAGCAGCTTTGCAAAGCTCTGTCTCAAGATAAAAAATAAAAGAAAGGGCTGGTAGTGTAGAAGAGTGTGACCCCCCCCTGGGTTCAGTCCCCAGACCTGGGAAAAAAAGATACAGCCACAATACCACTGTTGCGTCTAAACATTGGCACTAGTTCCTCATTATCATTTCATATCTGGTCAGTAATTGAATTCTGGTTATCTCAGAAGTTTTGCCTTACAAAGTTGGTTGTGCAGTTATTTGTTAAAATAAGGGAGTTGTTTCTCCCACTATCAAGTGACAGAATATTTCCGCCATGTTGAGTGTGTCTGAGGACACGAGCACCACCGCCCAAGACTGTCCCCACAGACTTACTTGCTCCCTATGTCATGTGCTTGATTTTCACATGCACTTGGTCCTAGTTTGCTATTTTTTTGTTACGGGTTCTTTGGCCTGTAACATATATACTGATGGCCTGGTAGGCACCATTGTGCTTCTGTGGTGTATGGGACAGGGCTACCTCCATACATTCCCCATTTTCTTTAGTTTGCTGATTGGGGTAGGAGAAGGGAGTCATGTATGTATTATATATGTTTGGATGTATTATTGCTTGTTTTATTTCCCAAATAAACTTTGAAAGCAGTTAGCCTGGCCTCAGGGAAGACTCACATGACAGGCACAGATTAATTTAGGGAGAGCTGACGTCTTTATGACCTGAAGGTTTTCTCTCTACTTATCCAAGAACACCACTGATTTGCCATGTGTTAGTCCTATTTCTGTGATTTTAAAGGAGTTTCTGAAATATTTTCCGCATATTTATTTTAGATAACTCTTATTCTCGAGGTTTGACCATATTTTTGTTTTGAACATTCTGGTTTTTTACAGTGGGTCTTTCTTCCCTGTCTTCCAGTAGGATCTGTCACTGCATTTGGGAAGTGCTCATGTTCAAACTCGGTAACACAGAGGACTTAGTTCCTAGTAGAGTGTTGCCATTTTTAATATATAGCTTTTTAAAAAGCTAGATGCTTATTTGAATAACACTTTACATGAAAGCTGATAGTCTAGGGATTTGATAAAGTAAGATTTAGAAAGAAAATAAAAGTGAAGTTATTTAATGTTGAAAAAGCAAAACATTTTTACGGTGGAAAAATAACGCCCTATCTGGTCTCCTTAAGCCCCATGTCAGCCCAGATTCAGTGAAGCTGACCAGTTACCATCACAGTTGGCAGTAGTCACCTTGGAAGTTTACGCAGGGTGCTGTGCTGCCCTTCCCCGCTCTGGACTGCTCCACGCCTGAGGTCCCCGTGGTTTTCCCCACCAGCTTTCGTTTTTCACCCTCCACAGCAATTTCACAAAATACACACTTGGAAGCCAACTGCTCTTTGCCTCCCACCATGGTGACTCCATTTCCGATTTATAAGAGTACATCTTTAGAGGAGTGTGGGCTCAGCAACCTCTGTGTCCATCTTGCTTCTTCAACAGAAGTTGAAATTAAAGGGCAGGAAGGGTGGACGCCCTGTGGCATCCTCCGTAAAGCCCCAGAAAGCCGGGGCTGTGTTCCCGCCGCGGGCCCCGGGAGTAGGCTGCCCTTCTGTGATAGTGCGTCCACCCTCAGCAGCTCATAAAATTTATTTGGTTTGGAAAATTCTGCCTGCTAATCTGTAGGGGACGCACTGTCCAGAAATGCCTGCCGGGTGGTCTTCAACGTGTCCAATTTCTGGGCTGCAGCTCAGCAAGTTCCCCACACAGTGGCGTAAGAGCTGGAGCCTTTCCATGGACTCTGTCCTGTGGACTGTGGACGGAGCATCCCTGCCACATGTTGGCACTGGGAGGCTGACCAGCGCCTGCCCACCCGGACCCCTCCTGGCTCCCCTGGGCTCCCCAAATGGGCTGGCTGCTGGGCCTTTAGAAACCACACGCTGTCGCTAACCAATTGCCCTTCCAACTATTCGCTTACCACAGTACACTGCAGCATTTTATGTTTTATAGTTGGCTGCATGTCTCGGCCTTGGCTTGCAAATACAGTTATGTGCTTTCAGAAAGGAGCTGCGTGTCTTCCCTAGCAGCACATGCTCACCTCCTCCTTGGCAACTAGATAACATAGAGAAGCTTTGAAATTTCTGGCCTAAATGTCAAACCCGACTTGCTCTGTCTGCCTCTGGGGTTGCCCTCAGATCCACCAGCAGGCAGCCTAGTGCGGGAGCCCTCTGGGGAGGGCTGTTGAGCTCCGCCCTGCGTCTGTGGAGTCACAGCACTCAGCGTGCTCTGAGGTCGGAGCTGAGTCCGGATCCGCTGCTCACAAGCCTGAGGATTGTGGGGACTGCGTGGAGTGTCTGCTCTGTTCCTGGATGAATGCGCCATGGAGGAATGGAAGAAAGAATGGATGGCATGCCTGGCCATCTGTGATGCAGTGAGAAGTGCAGTTCTGGTCTCTGTCCAAGCTTCTAACACCTTGGCATTTCCTGAGTCGGGATGAAAGGAGCCTCTCTTTGTTATTCATGATAAGCCTTTCCCACCATGCCAGCGTTTAGGCCAAAGGAGTGACTCTTGGAGACCCCCTTGAGAGCTTTGAGTTGGGACTAATAGCCCCCAAACCAGCCATGTGATTGAAAAGGTAGAACTTTGAGCCCCATGCCTGACTCAGAACCTGGCTTAATCTCTAGTGGCAGCGAAGTTTCAGTCAGGCTGCATGAAGTTCTTCCCCGTCCTGATGGATGGGGCTTAGAGAGCCTCTGGGCTAGTGCTGGAGTGTAGTGTACCTCACACTGAGATGCGCCAGGCCCCTCCCAACTGGGTCTGTGTGTCTCTTCCATTTGCCGTTCTTGAGTTTCATCCTGTCTAATAAACTGATGATAGTAAGTGAAGTGTTTCTCTGAGTCCTGTGAGCCAACCTAGCCAGTTATCAAGCCCAAATAAAGGGGAACCTTTGACTTACAGCAAAAAGACCAGGAGGCCCACACACGTAATGTTCATCCGAAGTGAGGGGCGTTTGCAAGATTGAGCTTTTAACCCTAGGATCTGCACTCATGTGGGTCTCTACCCAGTGTCAGAACCAAATTGAATCATGGGTACTCAGTTGGTGTCTAGAGAGAGAATTAGTTGGTGTTAGGGAGAGGTTCCTGCAGAGTTGGCATGACAAATATTCTGGGCAAAAAGAGGTCCTGGAAGTCAGAATGATTGGCTTGTTATCGAGGCAGCTCTGTACCTATGGAGGTAGCTATAACTTAGTGTCTGGACGACAGCACTTCTGAAAGTCAAAGAGGTTCCTGTTGATAATTACGAACTCATCCCAGGCAAATTGGGACATACGTTCCCCAGAGTTTGATGAGTCAGTCCTTTACTGACGGACCACACCGCCGAGCACCCAGAGGAAATACTCAGGAACTGTTAGCCTCGTACGCTGTTACTGTTATTGACTTTGATAATAGTTACATTATTTTTGACAGTGCTTGAAGATTTCTCAAGCCCCTATCTTCTCCTAATAATAAAAGATCCTAAACAAAGGTCAAATATAAGCCAAATTCCCAGTACTAGAAGAGCTAATATGGCTTCCAGACATGCTAATTAAGAAAATAATTAATTAGTCAGGGAGAAGAACATCACTTATATTCTTTGAATAATTTTCCAAGGAGTAGTTTACTCATCAGTGTGCTTTTTTCTTTTGAGACAAAACCTCACTTTTGTAGTTCAGGCTGACCCTGTGCTCAACCTTAAACTCACAGCAGTCCTCCTGCCTCTGCCTCCCAAGTGCTGGGATTATGGGTGTGAGCCACCACGCACTGCATTGTGGTGTGTGGTTCTGATTGCTGGTGGGCGTGAGTCTCCACGCCCAACATTGTTGTATGTGGTTACCAAGGATTGAACCTGGGCCCTTGCGCTTACAAGGCAGGTGCTGGAACCATTGAGCTAAATCCCCCGCTCTCGGGGTGCTTTTTTATCAGATCACAAAAACAAAAACCAAGCTAACCTGTCAGGCAGAGAGGAGCATCTTTTGTTATTCGTGATCAGCCTGTATTTAGGCCACTGAAGTGACTCTTCCGGAATTGATGTGGGAAACCACTGGTTATTTAAAATACCCCCACAATCGCAATACCATTTATAACTCGGGAAAATGAGATTCTAAAAATCAAAAAATAACAGAAGGCTGCCCTGGGTTTTGTGATTTTTTTCAGCTTACAGAAAAACCAGTCTTTAAATGTCAATACAAGGGGAATGTTTGGGTGAAGAAACATTAATGTGACACGAAAGCGAAGAATTAGTAATAACTAAAACTTGTTTCCCATTGATTGAGATTTCTTTACATTCTCTTTGTCCTCTGTCATTCATCCTTAATAAGATGTTACAAAGTCAGTCATTGAAATTTTTTTTCATATAAAAGTCTGCTGGTGCTGAGTGGAAGCACTAGAAGTGTCGGGTTTTGGGTCTAGGCATTTCTTCTGCTTGGTGGCTTCCACACGTTGTTTTGAGATGTGGGCTATCTGCACATGGAGTTGATAACAGTGAGCTTCCTCAAGTGCGATGCATGTCTCAGATCCAGTTATCATGTAAATGTACCTTTAGAATGAAGCGTTCTTTCCAGTTCCTTTGGGATTAAGCAATTCTCTAGAACAAATGGTTCGGGTTTTCATAAATTTCCCTAGGAGCTTAGGTAACCCTGGCTGGAGAAGTTGACTGTCATGGGTATGTCTCTCTGGACTGTGGAAGCCTCACTGCCCCTCCTGGGACAGCTTTTAACATGGAGCACGGCCCTCTGATGGGTTGCCCCTTCAAGAACTTTGCTGATGGAGAATTTGATTCTTCTTCTTCTTCTTCTTTTTTTTAAATTGTAGCTATAAAAAAAAAATGGAGCCAAAATTCCTTTTTTTTTTTTTTTTTTTTGGTACTGGGGATCCAACTCAGAACTATGTACTTGACAGTCAGGCATGGTGCCCCTGAGCTACTTCCCCAGCCTGGAAATGAATAAGTCACTGGACCGATTTCTCTACCTACTGCCTCCTTTTTGGAAAGAACAGAGGCAAGTTGCTGCCAGACTACACAGAGTATTTAGAGAAACAGAGCAAGTTTTCTAATTGTTCAGGAAGCATCTGTTTGGAAGAGTCTCGTAGCCAGGAAAGTGTCCTGTTCAGGTTTTTCTTGCTTCTTGTCAGAAATCCTGACATTTTACAGAGTAGATGTTCTGTATGAGAACACCAACCAGGAGTCTGCTCCTCAGGCCTTGAGGAGGGAATCGTAGGGCCTCACCCATGGATCCCAGAATGCCTTCTCCCCTCTGAAGCATAGTGAGCACTCAGAAAATGCCTTTAATTACATAGCTTTCATTATCAGGTAGGAATTGGGGGCCAAGTTTTCATCTTATCCTATTTCCTTTGAATTCATCTTCATCTGTGACCAGACATTAGGACAAGTGTAGCTCAGGTCCAGGGCAACTCAAAGAGTTGCTACAACTAATATGTGTTGAGCAGAATGAAACTTTTCAGTGTCCTTAAAAACATTTCATTTTTTACCTCATTGACTCTGAAATTTCCACAGAATATATATTCATTTTATTGAGTCAGAGAATATAATCAGAGTATGTTCAGAAAATGTTAAATATCTCCTTATCATTCTTTAGTACTTTTGATAGCCATGCTTTATATTCTTATATAAAGGTTTTCTTCTCAGTCTGTCTCTCTCTCTCTCTCTGTTTCTGTGCATGTGTATGTGTGTGTGTGTGTGTGTCTGTCTGTCTGTCTGTCTGTCTCTCTCTGTTTCTGTGTGTGTGTGTGTGTGTGTGTGTGTGTCTGTCTGTCTGTCTGTCTGTATCTCTCTGTCTCTGTCTCTCTCTTTCTCTCTCTGTGTCAGGGATTGAAACTAGGGCCTCAAACTTGTGCTCTTCTTGGCTCGGCCTCCCAAGTAGTGAGGATTATAGGTGTGATTTTCTGTCTTTTAAAAGTAGCTTTGAAAAACAAACGAAAGACAGCATCCACCATCCCATCAGCCTGGAACTTTTTGTCAGCCCATGTACTTGGAATATCCTTCATGGGATATAGGGCCAGCTCATTTCTTAAAAAGAGGAGCACATTCCTTGGAGTTTGCTGTCCTTACTGTATTGCTGCAATGAATATCCTGCTCATCAGCGGCGAGCCATGCTGCCTGCAAAATGTCTCCTTCCAGGGCATCCCCCGGGCTGCCTCCGGTGTCCCTCCTGTCAGACATCTTTGTGAAGACTCATTTCTAGTTCCGGCTCCACTCCTGGCCCCTCCTCCCACCCGCCCTCTTCTTCTTCCCAGAGCCAGCCTGGACAACAGCCTCAGAGCTTTTCCACAGGGCTGGTCTCAGCTGGTCCTTCTTCAGTCCTGTCTCTTCTAGCTCCTGCCCGTGTCACCCTCCTCCCCGCCTGACACCTGAGTGTTGGTGCCCCTGCGCTGTCCCGTTTGGAGCCCACACCGAGTGCACATCTGTGATGCTTCCCAGGTGTGCCTTCAGCCCAACCTTGGACATGTAAGGGTATATTTGATGTCTCTGCTCCCCTGTACCCCATCCCATGAACCCACACACGCCAAACCGAGCTCTTGGAAAACCTTTTCTTCCCTTTTTTCCATTCTCAGGATTGTGGACTCTGTGGCAGTTGTGTGCCAGGAGAGGGGCTGGCTTCCCTTCCTTCCATCCTTCTGCCCTCTACTTTTCCTGCACCTTCTGCGCACCTTCCAAATCCATGTCCAGAAGGAGGCCCATGGGAGGCAGAGGGAGAAGCTCTTGGGGACGGTTCCTGCCCCGTCCCATCCCCATCTAGGGCATGCCAGCCCTGTGGAGAAAATGCCTGGGATTCCCGAGGAGGGGACAGGCTCTGAAGGGTCTTTGGGTGATGGGGAGATTTCTCCCAGCTCAGGTGTCCTTATTAACAACCGTAAGCGTCTGTGCTGGGGATTGGGGGAGTGGTGGTGGTTCAGAACACTGTTGTGTGGGATGGGGCAGACGGGCAGGAGGCCCTGGAGGCCAGCTCTGTGGCCTTCTCAGAGCCCGTGCGTGACATGTGAGAGCCCTTCATGTCCTCTCCCAGGAGGGGAGGTAGAGCCCAAACACCTGACTCAGCTGCACAGAGCGACTGGGTCTATGGAGTATTGTACTTAAGGCCACGTCACATAAACTACCATGTGTGAAATTGTTAACAAAACGTCTGTTGCTCTCAAGCCGAAGGTACTGAGCACTGTATTAATGACTGTACATGTGTAACTGCATTAGATCCTCACAGCATTGTAAAGGAGGCAGTCCACTACACAGATGAGACTTCCCCAAGGTCATACAGCCAAAAGGTCATGGCCCTGAGATTCCATGTTTTAAACTATCAAAAGCAACTCTCTCTTAAGTTGGGGATTACATTTACCTGGACATTCCAGCTCATTTTTCATCAGTCTCTTTTTTCTTCAGTATATATTTGCTTATCCTCTCTGAAAGCATTCTTCCTGAGCATTTCTCTGATTTCTTAAGGTGAATTGAAATGAAAGCAGTTACATTGCTTTGCGAATGAGTTTGTGATAAATAATCACTGATACAATAAGTATTAGCAGCTGCTAGGACTATGGGAAATCGCCTCACAAATTGGATTAGTAATTGCATTTTGAATATTGTTCATCATCTTCTTTCAGAGTCCATTTCTACTGACATTTTGCTTGTTTCTTGCCAAAAGGAAGAAGATTTCTCTCCCCACACCAGCTGTAGTCAGCCTCTGGCTGCGGCATCTTCCTAGCCTTGAAAAAGCAATGCTGCATCTTTTCGCAAAGCTGACTTCGGGTGAGAGAAACTGCCAGAGAGGAATCGAATGCCTTCTGCAAGACTCACTGCTGGTATGTGCTGGGCTTTGGTGACCTGAGAGGCTGTGAGAGGGGTTAGATGTCATTCCTTTTAGTTAAGGAAGAGAAAGGGGGAGGGACACACAGGAGAGCATTGGAACCTTAAAATCAGTCATGCATTTACATTTTTTTTGAAAGTAGCTAACGTGGTGGCTCGTCTGCATACGGGGAGAAGTTTGAGAGCTGCTTGATTCTTGTGCCCTATGTCACCTATTTGGAAGTCAGCCTCTGAGGGGTGGGCTGCCCAGAGCGGTGCCTCAGTGGCAGGTGACCCATGATTCACTCCAGGGGGACGCATCGCTACTATTGCAGCCTACCTTCTCACCCCCTGCCAGCCGATGCCAACACAGGAGAAGGGTGCTGAGCTCTGCTCTTCGCTGGCCCCAGGGCTTTGCCGAGCAGGGAGCACAGCCCTCAAGGGTGCTGGGAGAGGCTGGGAGCACACGCTTTTAAAATACATTTCTTAGTTCAACACAACAACAAATTTTTAAGACCAAAGATCTTATAGATGAGGGAGAGCGGCAATCATTTAACAAAATTGCACAAAATCAACTCAGCTTTTCACTAACCAAAAAAATATTCCAGAGAAACAGAACAACCCCACTGCCCAAATGACTAGTGCAGCAGAAACCACTAAGATTTCTGTGAGGGTTTTTGGGTAAGGCTGCCAGCCTTGCACCTTCCCCTCACAGTGGCCCAGGCCTGCCCCTCAGCTCCGTGCGGTAGCCCACCTGTCACCCCGGCCATGTGGAACCCAAGCCAGCCTGGCCACCACTGCAAGACCCTGTCCACTCTCCTCCCACCTAAAAAGGGGAAATGAAGTTTGTCCAACAGAGTGCTGCTAAGGAAACACACACTGACCGCCTTCAGGAAGAAGCGTCCTGACGCCTGGGGTGCCTCGAGGCAGCACTGGGACCAGGGCTCGTGGCCCTTCGCTGCCGCAGCAGTGAAGGAAAGCTCTTAACTCAAGCAGGGCTCCAGCTGTCTCACCTTTCAGGGGAGAACTCTGGAGGGTGTCCCCGCCGACAGCCCACAGGCGTGAGTGTTTACATGGCCACCGGTGTGTGGGCGGCTCCAGTACAACCTGTGTTATAAGACAGAGCCGAAATGGACTTGGCCCATCAAAGCTTGGTCACATTATTCACTGTTAAAATAGCAGTTTTGTTAGATGCTGAAGAAACATAACATGACCGGACAGACACGCCTCATGTTCCGCCAGCACTGCTGGGCCCCAGCAGCTCTGTTCCAGGAACCTCGGTGGACTCTGCCATGGTTTCCTACTTGCCTCGGTCACCCATGGCCACTTGGCCCTGTGAAGTCTTCTCGTGGCAGAGATGGAGACGGTGAGTTGAGCAGCAGTACTACCCACTGAGCACTGGCCAGGCCGGGGAAGGCGCTGGCTGGCCGGGCCTCCCTGCCCTGGGTCTCCCTGTCATCCTGCTGGCCGATTCTGTGGAGCCTCGTGTGTTTTCCTTCTGTCTCACGTGGAAACTGCATACAGAGCCCGAGGAAGCCAGCTGCCTCTCCATGTGTCTCTTACCACCCTGGCTCGCGCGCCCCGATGTCCTAGCCCCTCTGTCCTCAGCAGCTGGCCTCCCTGGCCAGTGTAGAGCAGCCAGGGCTTGGCCTGCACCGATGGGCACCCGGTGGTGACCACACTGGGCCCAAGGCCCTTGGAAGTGAGTGTCTGGTAGGAAAAATGAAAGGAAGGCAGGCGGATGTTAGGGTGAGAGGGCCTGAGGGGATATTTTTTACGGACATTTACTGCTGGACACCACCATTGCTAAGGGTCCCATTTTGAGGCAAGAGGAAAAAATGTCCCTTATTTAACAATGATTACAACACAATTCAAAATGCAAACTTTGCAAGCTCTCCAACACCTTTCTCCAAGGCAGTACATTACCTGTAAAGTTCTTTATTTCTCACTTAAATTGTGTGCTATCATTTACTTTTTCTCTGATTGTTTTTTAGTGGTAAAATAGAGGAACTGGGCTCTTGGCCTCCAGGGTACTTGGTAGTTTCTTCAAGTTCTCTCTCGGTGAGAAACTTCAGGCCGTTTACTTTTGTACCTTTTGCTGATCTTGTGGTTTTTCTGCAGACCTTCTCCACACTCTTTCCCCCCGGGGCCTTGGAGCTGAGTGGTGCTCAGGGAGCACAGCCACTGGGAAAGAGCAGCCCCTGTCTTCCCTGGACATCACGCTGTTAGTCTTCAGTTGCCCCAACATCAAATAGCTTCGAAGTCAGTTCATCTTGCAGAGCACTGATCAGGAGCATGTGTGTAGATTGAGAGCTTTTATTATGGCTAAAGGGAGATTCTAGAGGGTGTTATTTGTTTTAATTTATTGTGGCATCGGCAGGATGTGACCTCTCTGTGCCTCTTGTTCTGAGGAGGTAATTACAGTGCAGACCCCGGCTGGGGGGGCTGCTCCTCCCGAACCCCAGCCTGTAGTGCAGAGAGCGGGGCAGGCGGGGTGGTTGCAGGGTAACCCGAAGAACCTGCTTCCTAATTGCATCACCCGATTCAGTTATCGCAGGGCAGCATCTTGCTGCAGTGACAGCCGCACGGAGGTATCGGAGGATCTGAGGGGCCCGGCCCGAGGCCCTGTGCCCTGCTGCTCGGGGAACCTGATGCCTATTACATTAGAGTCAGGTCCTGAGAGCAGTTAAAGTGTGATGGTCCACGTAACTTGTGTTTTACATGGAACACCGTTAATTATGTTCCCATCTCTTGGGACAACCAAGAATGAGTCCTGGAAACTGTAGTTACCAAAACATAACAAAAACAAAAGATAAAAGTATTATACAAAGGGAAATGACCTCCTCAAACATTCCGTAGCTTTTCAGGGACTTCAGAGGCCTGGTATTTTCTGTGAAGACTGGATAATATGAGAGCAGTCTAAGTCACCTGAATTCTCAATGCATATATAGTTATTCTAAAATTCTGAACTTTCGTATGTTTTCAAAACCTGTCTACTTTGGAGCTCAACCTTTGGCTCCCACGGGCTGGACTGCCTGCCCTCAACTACACGGCTGCCCGCCCCAGTTTGTGTCCCTCAAATAAATCGAGGTATTAACCCGTTTGTCATTTGCTGTGCAGATGGGAGCTCCTCCGACACAGATGGCTCCGCGTCTCCCTTGACAGCACGGGCCCCGGAGTACCGTGATCCGCAGCCGCGGGCCTGACCTTAGAGACTGATGTCACCGAAAGCAGCGAAAGCCATTTGCTAATTATGCGACTTTGTTGGCACAGGCGGTTTCCCAAGGTCGGCTCCGCATCAGAAGGATGCTCTGTTTCCCGTCTCAGTGCCGTTCGGAGCCCAGATAGCCATTGTTTGGATACTCCATTTGAATAAGAAGGGCCGGCTGGGTGGCAGGGCGGCCGGACTTGGCTGTGGAGCTGCGCTGCGTGCCAGGATGGGCGCCCTGGTTCCCACGCCCTCCCTCCTTCCCTTGCGCCTTGGTGGGCTGACCCACCGTCCGCTGCAGCCACCACAGCTGATGGACAGCTCCCCAGGCGGAGGAGGGCCAGGCCGGGCAGAGCGCAGGGCGCAGGGCTGACTCTGCTTGTGCTCTGTCCAGATTTGAAATCAGAGGATATTCATTGACTCTCACACTTGAAAGTCTTCCTACCTCAATTTAAAGGTTTTTTTTTTTTTCCTCTAATAGGAACTTAAAAGCATCCAGACACGTCAGCATACTCCTCAGCATAAACTAGAAAGCCGTTTTTTCCCTGTTCTCCAGATAGCAGTCATGGCCACATCAGAAGGAAACACTTTCTTTCCACACAACCCCGGCAGATCCCCTGCCGTGAAGCGTCCGCTCCATACCCCGGATGTTAGCAGCGTCTGCACGTGAACAGCTTCTCACTCGTGTCCTGGGGTTTTCTTGCCCCATTTTCTCATTTGCAGTCTTCTTAGCATTTCGTTTTTGTGCTCTTCCATGGGACGCATGTGATTTAACATGAGTGAAAGTGGGTGACTGAGCTGCGGACCGTTGGGAAGTATCTGTGACAGGCAGCCCCTTCACTTTCCAGTACCCACCGCAGGAGGGCGCCAGATGCCCCAGCGTCCTTTCCTCAGACAACCAGATCGCAAGATAGGTTTTCAGTATTGGGCACCACGACCTTGCAGCCAATCAGAGGCTGTCAGGGGTGGGAGGGGACAGAAAATAAGCAAACAGACCGAAGCCAAGTGGTGGTGGATGTGGAGAGTCATTGCCACCCAGAGGCTAAACCCAGCTTCACAAGATGGAAGGCAGAGAGGCCTTGGGTCCAGACAGGGACCTGCTTGGTGGCAGTTCCCGCCCAGCATCAGAGCCGGGTGCCCACGATGTGCATTTTCTCTCCCCATGTCCTAACACCCGGGGAGAGTGTGTAAATTTAAGACGAAGAAGTACAGTTGGTACTTGTTAAGTTTGTCAGCCCAGGAATGACAGGTTTATCACTAATTAAACAATAATTGCATTACAGAGCACTGAAAAAAATCGCTTGTAATATAAACAACATCTGGTAAGGATTAAAAGAAACAATAATTCTTCCATGCTCAAATTTGTTGCAAGAAACGTAAATGTTTTTAAAACTAAATAGATCCTAAAATGTAAGAGAGATATTTACAGTTTGGCATTTAGCATTTTGAAAACAGAAAAGGAGAAAATGGCACAATGAAAAATACATATTTATGAAGATGCCTTATTTTATATGCTACATGTGAAGTTCTGATAAGTTGATTTCCAAGAAACCAAATCATTTAACTCTGTAGGGGAGTTTACTATTGAGATAGATCTTCAGGTGACTCTACGAAGCAGAATTTTTGGTGGCAAATATAGCCCCCTTTTGGTTCATACGTGTCCACTGACAGGGAGGCCTCCCCTTGGCAGGACAGCGGTGGTTGGGAGACTCGGCTGTGCACAGCACAGGCTGGCCGGCTGGCGGTAAATCGGAGGGAAGGCCTCAGCTAATTTTTTCAGGGGACTATTTCCTGCACAGGATATTACAGCAGATCATAAAAAGAGAATTGACTCCATGCTTGCCGAACTCCAGCATTTTCTCACTCATCTGCCTCTTCTCTTAATTATAAGGAGAAATCAGTCATACAGGGTGAAAAAGACTTCAGCATTCTCCCTCTCTCCCTGTCCCTCTCTCTTTCTCTCTCCCCCCACTCGCTCCCTCTTTTCCCTATTCCCTATTCCTCCCCTTCTCTCTCTGACACATAGGGTCAGAAGACTGTAGGAAAAAAAGAACTACTCCCTGAGCTTATGTTTGTTCTTAGGTCTCCTCCTGGGGATTGAACCTGGGATCTTGCGAATGCTTAGCAAGTACTCTTCCCCTGAACTACATCCTGAGCTTCTGCTGCTGCTTCTTTTTTTTTTTTTTTAATGTGGAAAATTAAGAGTCTCATTTTAGTTGCCCGGCCTGGCCTTGAACTTTCAATCCTCCTGCCTCAGCCTCCTCAATAGCTGGGATTACAGCCATGTGCTGTCAACCCGGCTCTAAGGCCTCTTGCAAGTGGTAGGTGGCCTGTGACAGTCATTGTTGAGCTGGGATGAAAACGCAGGTTAAACAAGTATGAGGCTGAGGAGTCTGTGCCACTTTATAGTTCATGCCACTTGAGGGCAAGCTGGCCTCTCCCTCACCTCTGCCCCCAGACACAGGAAGAGCCAGCGTTGTCAGTGTGTGTTTCTCCTGCACCAACTTTGTGTCCCTGCTTTTGCCGAGGGATGGGAATGGGCTGTCCTGGGCAGAGAGTGGCAAACTCTGCAGGTCTGAGAAACGGTGGTAGCCGGTTGGCGGCCGTCAGTAGATGGGAGAGAAGCGTCTTGTCAGCCTCAGGACATGCACACTCTGCAGAACAGCCTGGTCCTGAGGAAGGAAGACAGAGCAACTCCAGTCATAGTCCTGTCTTTCCACATTGAGTGAAAGAAGTGGGGGACAGGAAGGACAAAACCCAGCTCATTGATGGACTTCCGGTGACATAGTCTGCCGATACTTGAAATGATATACATGGAAATCATTAGGTCGGCTGGAGCAGAGACAGCCTGAAAAGGAGGAGAACTTGGTAGGACAGAGAAAAACATGTGCAGATGCATCCAAGAAAGCCTTTTTTGTCTTCCATTTTTGTAGGAAAGATCATTGTGGGCTTCTGAGCTGGGTCCACAGTTTTGGGTCACAGAGTGTCCCGCTAGACAAGAAGAACAGAGAGTTTGAGTGTTTACTGTAACACTCATGGGGATGCTGTGGCAACGGGGGAGCGGTGGCTTCCTGAGATGCATAGATTCAGCTGTAATTTTGTCTGGAAAATTCTCTGCATAAGAAAAGCAGCTGAAATGGTGCGCCTTTGTGATTGGATGTCACAGCGACCCGCGCCTCACCTGGGGGGCCTGTGACCCTCATGAGGCGATCACTGTCCTGAAAGCACATGCTCGGAAGCATCATCTCATTTAAAGAAATCAAAACTGCCACTAAAGCACGCAGATGGCAGCGAACAGCCTGGGTAGCCCAGCTTCTTCCCTGACACAGGTGCAAAGGCAAGCTGTGTGGGGTGAGATCGGGAAGAAGCATGGGCCGGAAATATTTGGAAAGAAAGAAATGTATGTATGAGGGGCACGGACAGATTCTGCATGGCTTGGGGACATCCGACGTATCCGATTGAGCGGTTTGGCCGAACAGTGCTACAGAAAAGTGTCCACACACAGAGCGCCTCCGCCCTCGTTTTCCCCGCGGTTCTCACAGCAGTCTCTTCGGCTTTCGCCTGATCCCCGTCTTCCAGCGTAATCCTCCTTCGCACCAAACGTGCAGAGGGGCTCCAGGACCATTCAGAATTGTCTGGTTACATCATTTCCAATTCAGCTCTTTCTATCTGTGTCTTCAAGCTCTTTGGCCTCCCTCGGTCTGTGGGCGCATAGCACTGCTGCTGGGAATTAAACACTTTTCTGCAGAAATGTGGAAAAATTGAGTTCCGACAAACTTAACTAAGTCATATTTCTTTAAGACTTGCAGTATTCTTTCCCTTGTTTGATGTTTTTCCTATTATGCAAACATTGAAACTTTTATGATTTTTTTTCTGGGCAGGTATCCAGTAACCTCTTAATAACTGTTATTATTTACAGTAAAGATTAGAAGCAGAAAGGTTAACTGACTGACTGAGATGAAAGGAGTAACCCGCCTTTGCTGCGCTGCGCTACTTACGTAGATAACACATTGAACTGTGAGAATTTCAATTTGGTTTCTTTTAGATAAAAATACACATCAGTGGAGGATTGGAGATCACGGATCACTCTAAAAAGCGAAATATGTAAACTTACGAATTATAAATTACTTCTTCAAATCAGAAAGCCGTCACCCCATCATTAAAACAAGGGGTGCAGCTCGTGCCTGGATCCTTCTGTGGCCTGTAGTGGCGGCCTGCAGACACTAGATGGCGCGCACTCAATGTCACAAATTGTGACGTCCGGCGCTGAGGGCAAAAAAAAAAAAAAAGCTGGAGACCCCAGGGAGACCCCGTGCTCTCTTCAGGAAAGTCCAGAAGGTCGGAGGAGCAGACACGCCCTGATAGAGACTATAAAGATGTTTCACAAAGCTGTGTCAAGTGTAATATGATTGAAAAATTCCCTTTACAAAGCTTATGTACATAGAGGGTTAGAATTGTAGGATGGATAGGGAAATGGGAAAAAATGAGAAGTCGTGTCATATATTGGTACAGATTCTCAGTGTTGAATGTGATTGTGATGTGTATATGTAATGTACTGATAAAGATTTGAATTTTTTTTTAAAAAAGAAAAATTCCCTTTACAGCTGAACCCGCTAACATTTGGATGCTGCTGTAAAATAACTGCTTTATAACAAATGGGCTTTGAGATTGGCGCAAAAAAAATAATGAAACATTCATATGGGGCACAGGGGGCCAGCTTCGGCAGATCACAAAAATAATCTAAGCATAAGCTAGATATCTTTCATCATTCAGGAAAATGGTATCATTTTTTTCTTTCTCATCAACCCTCTTCTTACTAAACAGTTGAAAATGCTAAATTAATAGTGAGCTAAATAAGATGTGATTTGGTCCAGCATGGTAATAATCCTACGTGATTATGGACTCAGTGCCAGGCGACCAAGAACAAAAAGCAGGTAGAGACCTGACTTGGGGACACTCCCCGGCCCCTTGATGTCAGACGCAGGCCACCCACGAGAAGTCAGTAGCACAGAGAGCCCTGTGTCTTCGCTCCAGCGTACTGATAGAAGAACTGCAGTTAAACTTCTTTTCTGGCTAACTCAGCCTTATTGTGGCAAACGGAGGGCACCCAAGAGTACACAGAGAAAACAGCTAACCTGTCACCCCTAGCCGGAGCGCTCCACTGTCTCCACTGTCTGGTGGCTGCCTGTCCCTCCCCCACGCCAGCTGTTCTTTTCTCACCCAAAGAAATAGGCCCGTTCTCCACATGGCAGCTCCGAACAGTTCATCCACGTGGCAGTTGGAAGCTGTTACTACATATCTGTAATGTTTCACTTTCTTCCGGTCTTTCTGCTCCACAGCCTCAAGCAGCCTGCCACCCGGCCATATTCAGAGTCGTCGATGAAATGTTCAGGTAAATATTCCGCCGTTCCTGCTGGTAGCTGGTCTAAAAATGCTCAGCTTGCAAACCTGAGTGAACACCTCTACAGTAGCCCATGGGTGCGTCATGAGGAAGTGAGCATTTCTTATTCCTTCTTATCCCACTGAGCTTTTTATTCATTTGAAGTGGAAACTCCGAATCAATGATAACATATATTTAAAAGCCTGTGCCTACGAATTAAGGTGACTTTCTTTAAATTTTTACAAGTCTAATAATATAGAGTTCAATTAGGTGTTTTTCTTATGAAACAGACAGGGTTTTGCTCAGCTCAAGATGAAGCATAGCAGTGTACCCCCTTCACCACATGAGGGCTGAGCAGTCTTTGTAAAAGTCTCTCAAGCCAAGGAAAGCTGAGAGGGAGAAACACAGAGCCAACCTCAACAGGGTCTTCCAAAAAGCAGCATGAGCCACGCGTGTCCACTTACAATATGTTAGTTTTTACTTTGACGCCCCGAGTCCTTCCTGAGAAGTACGTTGGAGTCACAGTGGGGAGGAGGCAAGGTGGTCCCCGCGCAGTGGTGTAGACTACAGGGGTGTCAGCCGTGGGGTCCTAATACTGCTGTCTGGGGGAGCTTGTCCCCTAGGGGTGTTTGCAGCCTCTGAGGACACCGGGCATCTGGGTGGGATCTACCCTGTGGAGAGAAATCTGTGTAACAACAGATTACTGCCTGGGACCCTCTTGAGACCAACCTAAGCCACTTGTAAATGACCACAGAAATGAGAAGGCAGGAGTGTGTTTCTGAGGTAGAGCTAGCCAAGCTTGAGTTGGCATTTTTGTTTGAATGAACATAAAGGAAAGTTAATTGTATAAAATGCCTGGAGAAGAAGCAGGTCCACACGCTGGTCTGACTGAGCCATGTTGCCCTTTCTGGCAGCTCTGTCAGTACCTACAGAAGCAAAGTACGTGCCAGTGTCACACGCCTGCCCCAGGGGGCCCGTGAGAGCGTGCAGGCCCGTGTCGGGGCTCCACAGAGCTTAGTGACTCAGACCCGGAGAGCTCTGAGCTCTGTTGTGTGCAGTTTCAAGAGAAGATGCAGAAGAGGGAGCAGCACATTCCTTCTCCCTTCCCTCCGAAGGTCAGGGCACAAAACCCGGTCCGTTCCTGCCCTTTGTTCCGGTTTCGGTTGGTGGGTTCGCCGTCTTAGTCATTCGTGCGTCACTGTCCGGCTTGGCCTCTCAGGTGCGCGCTCCTGGACACAGACGGGGCTCCGGAAGTGCTGGCCGCTGCCCAGGTGTTGACACACTGCTTTGTAGCCGCCCTGACGAGGGAAGACAAGCAGGTTTGTTCTTTCACGTGTATTACCCATTACCGCAGAGAAGAAGAGGCTGGTAAAGTATTTGGCTGCTCATCTGAAAGTAACTCTTATTTCAGAAATTCTTGTTTGGTTGGTTGATGGGTTTCGAAGACACTGGGGGTTGAACCCAGGGTCTTATGGATGCCGGGCACACGGTCTGAACTATAACCCTAGATCTGGTTAGAAATTTTGATACACTCTTTTGCTTCAAAAGAAAGCTTCCAAATGAATGCTCTAGCAAAGGTGAAATCATTTTAAGTGAAAATGAGTCAGAGGAGACACTACTTATCACAGAGCAGTGCTGGCCCTTCTTAGCGATCCGTGTCTTCGTTCTCCTCAGAGGCCCAACCTGAATGGGAAGAGGAGAGAAAGAAGATCGGTAGGCAAGGCCAGGGAAATGTCCGAGTGACCACAGAGAAGAACCGGGGGCCTGTCAGACGCCATTGGTGAGGCAGACATCTTGGTCACTTTCTTGTTGCTGGGAAAAAGTATACAACATCCACAGCGTAGAGGAAGAGTTTGTTTTATTCCAGAGCTGGCTGACTTCAAGGCAGGAATGCGGCGGCAGAGGCTTCATCCCACCGTGGCCAGGAGGCAGAGGGACAAGGGAGGAGCCAGGGACAAGAATAAACGTTCCTAGGTCTCGCGCCCAGCGACCCCCTCCGAGCAGGCCCCACCTCCCAACAGCACATCCAGTTATGAACTCGTCCGCAGATGGAGACTGAAGTGCCCCACGACCCAGCCGCCTTCCACACAGACTGAGCGCCGTCTCAGAGGACTCTGAGGCCCTGTTAGGAGAGGCTGAGCGGTTCATCCGCCCAGTGACGAAGGCCATTTACCGAGTGACTGTGTGGAACAGGAACTTTTCTACGGAGAGCTCTGCCCTCGGGGGCTGTAAGTGGCCTTTGTTTCTCAGGGTCACTGGCACACTTGGGTAGCACTTTGCCTGTTCGCAGTGGCCCTGGGCCTCTGTCTTGCCAGTGCAGAATGATACGTTCCCTTACAATGTGCTCCACAACCAGATACATCAGGGCAGAGGTAGCATGCTGGCCCTCACGGAAGCCCATGCAACCTAAGCTGAAGAACTCACTCAGGTTTTAGCAGATGTTTCCGCTTTCTGAGGCAGCTACAAATATTTATGATTTAGTTTTCCCTCCCCCTTTCCCTGGGGAAGTCAGCTAGACCATAGCAAACAGCCTTATCAATGGTGCTGGGCCTGGAACGGGGGGGTGGTAGGGGGACTTGGCTGAAAGGCGTTGGCCGGCCTCGCAGTTACTTGGAGGCATCACTACCTTTATTTTTCGTGCTCCCTCTTGTGTTCTTAGTGTTCCCAACAGGGAGCTGTGTCCGCAGCCCTGGACTCCTGACACACCCCAGGTTGGGGCAGAGGAGATGTGGGGAGAGAGCAGATTTGCTCTTCAGCCTTTGCATGAGCCTCTCGTTTTCCCTCCGAGTCTGTGTTGACCGTAGGTGATGTGGACTCGCTCAGGAGTTGGAGCTGCCTTTTGTGTAGAACAGGATCCTGCCCGAGCCATGCGAGTGGAGGCCACAGAGGCCCAGCGTGAGGCTGCACACGGGTCCAGAAAGAGCCAAGAATCAGCGAGCATCACCTCTGCCTCAGTGTAAGGAAGTGTCCGGGATGTGTCTCCCCAGAGTCTCCTGTACTCCCAGGGGCGCTTTTCAGGGGCGGCGGACTGTGGAACGTGTGGCGCTGGGGAGAAGGTACCCACCGCCCGGGCGTGGAAAAAACGGAAGGGACAGGAGGACGCTGCTGTTGTGGACTGCTGCTCGCTTTCGCTGCCTCTGTCTTGTGCCATGCACTGTTTGCCTCTGCGATGACGCCCGGCCTTAGAGTCAGCCCACCAGGGACTGGAACCTCTACCAACTGTGAGCTAAACAGATGTCTCTTCTGTGAACTTCGGGTGCCGGACGTTTTGTTTCAACAGCGACAGAAGTAACGAGTAGATAGAGCGGTGAGCTCTGTATACACACCCTGGGCGCGGCGGGCTGCCCGCGTTCCCGCTGACAGCGTTCACGGACCTTTCTGCCCTGAGCGTCCACCTGAGTCTGCGTGAAGTCCCGAAGCCTGAGGCCCTGTCGTACTTGGTCCACGCCTGACTTTTTATGTCTGAGCTTCAGTCACTGAGACCGTGCTTTGTTTAGTTGTGGTTGCTTTTACTTTGTACAGCGGTGGCGCAGTGTGTGTGCTCTTCAGAGACGCTCTTCCCGGCACATTAGAGTTCGCTGGGGCGCACGTCACTCACTGTCTAGTGGCCCATCTCGCTCAGTCCTGATGTTGTTTACTGTTACCCACGTCATTGCTGGGGACAGGCTGGGAGATCTTCGGGGCAGGGATGCCTGGCAAGTAGGGCCTGCGAGAGGGGTACCAGTGTGCACTTCCAGCCTCAGTTTGAGAGAGGCCCCATTAGTCCACATCCTTTCCTCTGGTCGGAAATGCCGCCTTGATGCTTCATCTTTTCTCCCAGCCTTTTCCTCTCACCTTCACCCATCGCTGGCACCCATGAGACAGTAGGCAAGAGATGCAGGTGGCAGAGAAGCCACTTTCTCTGAGCTTGGAGAAGGCATCGGGGACAAGCAGCCGGTTAGGTTGGGTTCGAGTCCCCGCAGACCATGGATTAGACTAGGTCTCCCTCGGGTGAAAATCGTAAACTCAGCAGAATATTTGCAAAAATCTATGTGAAGGCGCTAGAAAGGGCCTGACCAAGTGAACAGACATGGCAGAGTGCTGTGAGCGTGCATGCGTGTGTGCGTGCATGTGTGTGTGTGTGCATGTGTGTGTGCGTGCATGTGTGCGTGCGTGCATGCGTGTGTGTGTGCATGTGTGTGCGTGCATGTGTGTGTGTGTGTGTTGATGTAAGGGGGGAAAGACAGCTGTGGGCTGCCAGAGGAAAGAAGAAACAGATGGACCAAAAGAAGCCTGCATGAAAAAGGGACCAAAACTCAAACAGCAAAAAGTATATTAATTACCAAAAGTAAATGCAAATTAACCAAATATTCTAGTAAAAAGGCAGCAATATCAGATCGGAATTTTTTTTTCAAAGACCAACTCTGTGTTGTCCAGAGGCCCATTCTAATGATAAAGGCAGAGATAAACAGAAGGTAAAAGGAAGGAAAAAGATACTTAATACAAATAGCAATTATAGGAAAACTGAATGTTGTTCCCATCTATCGACAGCAGAAGAAGCTGACTTCTAGGCAAGGACTTTAGCAGAGAGAAAGGGGGACGTTTCTTAGTTTCAGAACGGTCCATTCCTCAGGGCAGCACCAGTTGTAAATGGACACGTGCATCTCACAGAGTTTCAAAGTACGTGCAACAAAAGGTGACCAGAGTAAAAGAAAAACCAGATCCATAGCCACCCATAAAATACTCGGAAGTGTAACAGAAGATAGCTGTTTTCTATAGGGAACTGCAGAGCATTGCTGAAAACACGTAAAGGAAAGCAAGACTGTGTTCCTGCACTGTGAGGTGCTGTTCTCCAAACTGCCCAGTTCCTTCCGTGACATTCCATTTGGTCCCAGCAGGCTTTCACAAGATGGAAATTGAAAGTTGCGGTTGTGCACACCTGCAGTGCCACCCTGTAAAGCCTCTGGGAGGGCATGGCAAGAAGTTCACAAGTTCAGACCCAGCCTGGGCAAGATACTGTCTCAGAATAAAAAGGGGCCAGAAATGTAGCTCAGTTCCAAAGCCCTGGGTTCAATCCCCTAGGTTCAACCACCCCCCAAAGAAGAAACTGACAAGCAGGTTCTGATAGTTACACAGAAAGGCAAAGGATTTAGGCAGAACAATTTGGAAAAATAAAAGTAAAAAAAATCAGTACCTGATTTTAAGACTTAAATCTACATAGTCAGGATAGTGAGGAATTGGCAAAGCAATGACCATAGGTCAGAGCAGTCCTGAAGGGATGGTTAGAAATGGTGCAGGAGGAACTGGACATCCACATAAGGAAGAATGAACCTCTGTCTCTAATCAGAAGTCACAAAAGTAAAGATGTTAAAACTGCCGTGATTGGAGACCACGTATAGTAGATTGTCTTTTATTGACGTTCCAGTAAATCAGACATTTTTTTAGGAGAGATACAGAAAAAGAAGTATTAACCATTCAAGAAAAATGGAGAAACTTAGGCATTAGCAGAATTTAAAACATTTATTCTTTGGTAGACCTCAGTTAAGAATATGCATGAGCGGGCAGGGGATAGCTCAGAGGTTCTGGTGCCTGTCTTGCAATCACAAGGACCTAGTTCGATCTCCTGGTTAAGCACATACAATAATGGGCATGGAGATTCACACCCAGCAGCAATCAGTACCACATACCACAGTTCCGGTTGCTCACGCCTTTAATCCCAGCACTCAGGAGGCAGAGGCAGAGGCAGGAGGATTGCTGTGATGTGAGTTTGAGGCTGAGCTCAGGGCCAGCCTGAACTACAAAGCGAGACCCTGTCTCAAAAAAAAAATAAATGCACAAGCAAGCCACTAGGTGAAATCCTGACAGCATGCATATGCAGGGGTGGACCACGTCCAGAACATGATGGACTCTTACAGCTTCCTGACAGCCTCGTTTTCAAATAGACAGAAGACGAGAATATAGTTCACACAAGCTGCATGAAGTGGCAGTGAATGTGTGAAAGCTGTTCCACATCATCTGCTGACAGGAGAACGCACAGAAAAGCAGGCGTGGGTGAGGTGACATCCCGCCTCACGGAAATGGCTGCAGTGAGTAAGCTCGGGGACACTGAGGCCGGCAAGTTATGTGGAGCAACCAAGCTCATGCTGCTGCCAGTGTCTCAGATGACACAACCACAGGAGATTCCAGCCGTGCAAGAAAGCACCGATCCAGTGACTTGGTACCTCCACTTGATTGTACTTGGTCGAGAGAATGAAAACACCATTCCACAAAGACACAGATACAAATGTTAATTGTAGGCTTGTTCGTTATGGTGCCAAACTGGAAACCATGTAAATGCTCATCAGTACAACAGTGGATAAACAGATTATGGTCTGTAGTCCATTCATTCAGTGACTCTGAGGGGAAAAAAAAAGAATGACTCCGAACATGGATTATTTTCTTTTTTTCTGTTCTGGGATCAAGTCAAACCCAGCACTTTTGCATTAAGCTATATTTCCACCCTTATTTTTAATTTTTATTTTGACATCATTTTTAAAAGTACCTTTGGGACTCTGTCCCTTTTGAGGCTACAAAAAGCTGCGGATCTTTGGCTTAAGATCCAAGTCAAAATTGGTGGGCTTAAAGTTGAGATTCTCCTGCTTCAGCCTCCCAGAGTGCCAAGGTTACATGTGCCACCAAGTCTAGCTATGTGGATGAGTCTCAAAAAAAAAAAGTTGAGCCAAAGGAGCCAGGGAAAATAAAAAGAATGCAGTATGATTCATGTACATGGAACTCAAGAATAAGCAAAACGAAGCTCTCATGTGAAATCAAGATACTGGTTGCCGAAAGTCATAGGCACGTCGGGGGAAGTGCGAGTGCTCTGTCTTCCCTGGGGTGCTGGTGCGTGGACCACACATTCTCCGGTCTCCTCAGGAGAGAGACCATGTGCGCTTCATGCTGTCTGGATTTTTTCTTTTTTAAAAAGTACATTCAGGGGCTGGGGGTTTAGCTCAGTGGTTCTGGCACCTGTCTTGCAAGTGCAAGGACCCGGATTTGATCCCTGGTAACCACATAACAATACTGGGTGTGGAGACTCAGGACCAGCAGCAACCAGTACCACACACCACAGTGCCGGGCGTGGTGGCTCACGCCTGTAATCCCAGCACTCGGGAGGCAGAGGCAGGAGGATTGCTGTGATGTGAGTTGGAGGCTGAGCTCAAGGCCAGCCTGAACCACAAAGCGAGACCCTGTCTCAAAAAACCTAAAAAAAAAAGTACATTCAGGCCTCTGTGCCTTTCGGGGCCTCGAGGAACTGTGAGTCTTTGGCCTCAGGGTTGTGAGCACCGCTGTTGCTCGATGGTTCATGCTGGTGACTTCAGCAGCTCCAACTGAAAAGGGAGGTTTGGATGTGTGTAGTGGGTTCATGTGAGGTATAGAGCTCATAGAGATGTCAATAGCATAACTTCGTTTTCCTTAAACCCCAAAAGGTGACTTTAAAAAGGTTTTTTGTTTTGGGGGGGTTTTTTTGGATAATATAACCTTATTGGAATTTTTTTTAATGCTTAAAAAAATATTCTAACTGAGGGCCAGAGATTTAGCTCAGTGGTTCCAGCCCTTGCCTTGCAAGCCCAAGGGCCTAGGTTCAGTCCTTGGTAACCACATACCACAGCGCCGGGCATGGTGACTTAGGCCCAGCAGCAATCAGTACCACACACCACAGTGCCAGGCGTGGTGGCTCACACCTGTAATCCTAGCACTTGGGAGGTAGAGGCAGGAGGAGTGCTGTGATAGAGTTCAAGGCTGAGCTCAGGACCAGCCTGAACTACAGAGCAAGACCCTGTCTCAAAAAAAAATTCTGAGTAAGTACAGTGGGTCTTTTGTGGGGCAGAGGAGGCAGGATTTGCATTTTCTAAAACCCTTCCAATCCTGATGCTCAAACCATTTTGAATTTTGATCCTCTTGTAGCTGAAGTTCGCGCTCAAGACCTACTTTCCTTACGCCTCTCCGTCCCTCGTCACTGTGCTGCTCCAACAGCCTGAAGGTGAGTTCAGGTTGCCTTGGCCCAGGTCAGAAGAACTTGTGTGGACAGCATTTGTGGAACACACCCCTCCAGCCCGCGTCCGTACCCCGGGGCTGCACTGGCTATGTCTAAGGCCCTCTTTGCCCTTGGAGTCCCAGACTCTGTGCCACTTCCCAGCCCTGATCCCTTCCCAGAAGATAGAGGAAGGGCCTCTGGCTTGCTCAGTCTGCCATAGGTGCCGTGTTGCTGCAAGGCCTACGCCAGGCCCAGGAGCCACAGAAACTTGGCCGAGTAGGTATGAAACAGAGCCCTTACTTTGTTTTCATTCCTCTTGCTCCATGCAGTATTGTTGCAGAAGAAATGCCAATATAATAGATGAGCCCAGAACATTTAGGAGAAATTTCATGTAATCCAGTGAAAAGAAGGACTTTGACATAATAAGATGCATTATGAGACCACAGCCTGTTCCGGTCTCATGCACCAGCTTTCTTCGCTGTGAACAGGGCTCTGAGCCCGTGTATCAGGAGCATTTCAGATATGGAAGGCGAAGCCTTCTGCCTGTGTAGCCTGAGGTCTGTAGGGAAGGCCGCACTCACTCGGCAAAGGAGCTGTCATCTGGACCGCGGAAGTGGAGAGGATAGGGAAGGGGAAAGCGCTGTCATGTTTCCTGTGATGTCAGCTTTGACTTCTCCCCAGGACCTGAGTGAGCAGATCCTTCTGAGGCAGGGTGGCGTCAGCTCTGGTAGAGCACATGGCGACATGTGCAAAGCCTGGGGTTCCAGCTCCAGCACCCTAGGGCCATGGGGAGTGGGGGGTCTTTCCAGAAAAAAGTTTAAATCTTCTCTATTTCTCTCCCCCACCCTTTAAGAATATCTAAGTTCTCACACTATCTTCTTGATGGTAGAGATGGGGCAGTGCCAAGGCCTCAGTGGGATTCTGGGTGCTGGTTTTGTATGGACATGACAGGAAAGCTTTATTAATAAGATGGAAAGGGGGCCGAGGAGTTAGCTCAGTCGTTCCGGCGCCTGTCTTGCAAGTGCAAGGGCCTAGGTTCGATCCCCGGTAACCACATACCATACTGGGCGTGGAGACTCACACCCAGCAGCAACCAGTACCACATACCACAGTGCCGGGCGTGGTGGCTCACACCTGTCATCCCAGCACTCTGGAGGCAGAGGCAGGAGGATTGCTGTGATTTGAGTTGGAGCCTGAGCTCAGGGCTAGCCTGAACTACAAAGTGAGACCCTGTCTCAAAAAACCTAAAAAAAAAACAAGATGGAAAGGTACAGAATGTAGCTGCTGCAGCTGGGACAGGTCAGCAAAGCCTCAGGTCATCTCTCCAGGGAAGCTGACTGGGCTCTGAAACAAGGACTAGGGCTGAGGTGCCTTAAGTTTACAGACCTGTGAACAAAAGATAGAGAGGCATGTGGCACGCGCTTCGCCTGCTCCCTCTCCCCTGGACTGCCCTGGCATCTGCCCCACACACAAAGGTGGCACTAAGCGGAAGCACACAGCTTCCTGCACTGTCACTAGAACTGTCGTCTGTTTGCTTTTGAACAAAATAGATGCCATGTTTGCAAATGGATGTGAGTTTTCATAGTAAAATCTCCTTATCAGAACTCTGTCTCACGACTGTAGTGAGGCCTTAAGGCCATAAAAGATACTCATGAGCCCTGACTACGCAAGGTCCATAAGAAGAGAAGACAAAGAAAAAGTATCTATAACTAGTGAAAAGAAGAAAATGAAAAATGTTTTCAAAATGCCACGTGTCAAGGGTCATTGGAGTCCAGAAGAAAATGAGCCGTGGGCGCCCTGTGGCCCGACACCAAGGAGGAGGAGCGGGTCTTCCGCCCCTGTGGTGTCTTCCTTGTGTCTCTGATTATGTGACTTCATGAAAACCTTTTCAGACGTTGATTAGAACTGCAGATACATGCACACTCAAATATGCTCAAAGCCACAGGGTAATTGTCAAACCGGAAAACCTCGCTCAGGAAAGGACATTTGTCTGCGTACTGCCTGTTTCTCCCCTCCGTGTCCTGAGTGTCACCTGAGATCATGTTCTGAATTCATCGCAGCCAAAGACATTTTAAGCAGTTGGGCACTTAACTAATTCCTTTCGAGTGGCTTTAGTACATGTCCATGTATTTTGAAATCAAATTATTATGGATGGTGTAAGGGGTGGAGGGGCAGAAAAGCCAGGCATTGGCAGCGTGACAGTTTGAAGTCCCAGGGTGGGCAGCTTATATAGTTGGCATCTACTGCCACCCAAGGTAAGGATGCTTTGATGCCCAGCGCTGGTTACCACAGATGGGCTTTATTCCTCAGCGTGAAAGAGCCGGCCAGCATGCGCCTTGTGGGCTCTACAAACCAGGAAGAGGCCATTTCCCCAGATGCCTCTGCTTAGCTGCAGCTCTTCCGGGCAGGGTTGACTTTGGCTCAGTCCCGACTCCCTCCCGCCCCACAGATGCCCCACCAGGATGCCACCGCCAGCTTCTGCAGCGTGTTTCCCAGATGCTCCAGGAAGCCATGGAAGACCAGGCTTGCGGGTGAGCAAACTCTGCCACCTAAGCCCGCCTCTGGGCGGCTGCCCTTTGCCCCTCTTCCCTGACAGGTGAAGGCCCTTCCGGATGCCCACCACACGGTAAGCACTGTCGATGTCCAGGGAAAGCAGGACATGGATGACACCACACTCCATGACAGGCCTGCGTGGAGCTGTCCTGAGTGAGTCTCCCTGTGGGGTGTAACAAAGAAAAGGCCAGATCCTAGAAAAAAGCAGTGTCCACGTGCAGGGCCTGGCCATGCAGACAGAAAGGTGGCTCTGGTCCTCAGGTCTGCGACATCTCTAGGCAGAAGAAACACTGAACTCCTGCCCTCGTGGGCTAGAAGGTACAATGTAGTTTTTGCTTTTCTACAATATAGAAAGAAAACTTTCTTTTTTTTTAAAGTTTTTGAGACAGGGTCTTGTTTTGTAATTCAGGCTGGTCCTGATCTCAGCCTTGAACTCGACAATCCTCCTGTCCCTCGAGTGCTGGAATTATAGGCATGAGCTACCACGCCTGGCACTATGGTGTGTGGTTACCAGGGATCGAACCTGAGACCTTCCACTTGCTAAGCAGGCCACTGGACCCACTGAGCTAACTCCCCAGCCCCCCAATTTTCTTAATTGATATGAAAGTTGTACATTGTTTTCTTTATCCTCTTTAGTAAATATTTTTCCACAGTTAAGTCAGTTCTAGCATTCTACCCAGTAGCATGGTGTTCTGTCCACACTGCCCCACATCCTGTCCTCCCAGAAGCACTCGCACAGGTTTGCTGGCTCTTTGGTGGCCCTCGACTCACTGGTGTTCGGAGTGTAGGTGTCTGTGCCAGCCTGCAGGGCTGTCGTGTTTGTCCCTCTCCGACCCGCCCCTCGTAGCGGCGCTCTGTATCTGGACTCACCAACGGTCTCGGTGCCGCTCTGTCCTCTCTCTCCCCTGGGCTCTGGTCAGCAGGGAACTGATGGAAGAGACCTGACCACCAGACAGGGCACAGTACGTCGGCACATTAGCCGCCTCCACTGGCCTCACACGGCGTCCCGGTGTCCCCGTGTCCCCTGTGTGAGCTCTCAGGCTCCTGCCCTGCCCCAGACCCGGGGACCCCCTGAGGGAGTCTCTGACAGGAAGTAATCGCTGTCCTCTGCTGGTCACGTACATGGGGGCACAGGCACCTCTTGGTAGAAAGAGCTGGGAACAGTATGCTTGTCTGTGAGGTCACCCTGTCACCAGACACGGGGACACTCGTGGGGAAGGCAGGGGTGTCCTCTGGCATTGCTCCTGGTGGTCACAGCCCCCGATCTCCTTTTCTAGAAGCCCACAGTCACTGAAGGTCCCTGTATCAAAAGACTTAACTGCCCCAGACCCCACATATGAATGACCTGTGATGGGTCCCTGGTGGCCCTCAGGTCATTTTCTGTGTGTCCCTTACACACGAGGCGTCACAGGTAGTGCAGTACAAACATTTAAGCTGCTTTTCCTTTACAAAAGGAAAGCTAGCCACAGTGGCACATGTCTCTGGTCCCGGTTGGGAGGCTGAGGCAGGAAAATTTTGAGCTTGAGGCCACCCTGGGCAGCTCAGCAAGACCTGTCTCAAAACACAAAAGAACAAAGGAAGGTGAGGTTGCGCCGCCATGTGTCTCGGCTCTTCTGTTCCAGGTCCCATGGCGACCCCTTTGAGAGCTGGTTTTTGTTCATCCACTTTGGAGGCTGGGCTGACGCGGCCGCTGAGCAGTTAGTGAGGTCACTGGCGGAGCCCCCTGCGCCCGCGCTGCTGTGGCTCCTGGCTTTCTACTACAGGCCCCTGGACTCGAGTCAGCAGCGAGCCCAGACCATGGTGAGTAACCGGCAAGGGCCGGAGCAGGGAGGCGCCCGGCGCAGGGGGTCAGAGGGGTTGCCTCGCACTGACGCAGCCCCTGGGCTCTGCGCAGTCAGGCATTCATCTGAGAACCCGCAGACACCCGTGTGGACAGCCGGGACGGGGGAGGGCCTGACACTGGCCATGTGCACCTGCCGCCGCCCCACGGCCCGGAGGACTGATGCCGCCCTGTGCTGGGCGGCTGCCTCCCTCTCCCGGAACCATCTCTCTGCACTTGCTCAGCAGCCCTGGCCTGCGGCTGTCCCTGGGGTCCGTGCGGGGCTGACGCCCCTCCCAGGCAGAGCCACGCCCCCGGGCGGCTCCTTCCCTTCCTCAGGTCAGTCCGCGGAGCCCCCCCACTCCGACCGCTGACGGCATGATCACGTGACGGTAGCCACTCCCGAGAAAGTTGGTCATTTCCTAAATAACAGAGTGGCTAAGTACAGGATGGGGTAGCTGTAGCGAAAGCACCTGTTATTTTCTGTGGGACACAGTAATCACAGGAAGCTGGGCTTTGATTAAAGGCACTGACACCTCCCTTGCAAACATTTATTTGCTGGTTTTTAAAACTTCCACTGCCAGTGTTAGGGGCCAGTTTTAATAATTAAAGGGAACAGGTTTCATTATGTACAGAACAATGCTCTTATTTGCTTTGTATTTTCTGTTGTTTGAAAAAAGCAGAGACCAGTACAAATGTTTGTATATTTCATTTGTTTAAAAGCTTGATGGTACGGGGAAGAAAAAGTTTTAAAAAGGTGAAATTTAAAGATAATTTTTTGGGTCAAAATAAAACATTTTTTAGAAAAATTTTTCATAATCCATATACATATTTGAAGATTGCTATCTGATTAAAACAAAGCCTGCTGTCCCTTTTAAAATATCACATTAATTAAGGAAAACCCTCATTCATGTTTTTCATCATCTTATTTTTAACAGTAATTAAGAGGTATGAAGCACTCATGACTTCTAAAGCCCTGTTATATGGATTTCACATTTGACTCTGTATAAACTTAAGCTGGTAACTACGTGTTAAATTCCAAATTCCAGCATCACAGACACCGACAGAGACTCGCTTTTGAAGTACAGTGAAGCAAATTGTCCAGTAAGGTTACGTTTTTAGAAAGTTTTGTTTTGGCACAACTTCTTACTAATTTGTTATTTTTGGTTTGGATTTTTTTTTTTTCTTTAAATGAACCTATGCATAGTTGTTCCTCGGGAGATGCAGATGCTTAGGTATCTTCAATAAAAGCGAACGATTCCCATGGAGTCGCTGCTGGCCGCCCCTCAGAGGCAGCCTCCGCCTGTGCTGAAGCCAGGCTTGGGGCTGTGGTCCACAGTGGCCCCGCCTCGGCCCGACCCCACGTGCCGCGGTGTGTTCCATCTCAGGAGGAGGCACAGCCAGGCTCACTAGTGACAAACATCTCTGTGCACTGAGCTGTGTGAGCTCCAGTCCCTTAAAGGTAGGCCAGTGACTGGAGAGCACTCTGCAGACTGTTAGTACGATGGCTATGTGGACCTGGGACAGACCTGGGCCTCGGTGTTAGGTAAAAGGCGTAATGAAACCACTCCTGTGGGGAAGCCCATGGCCACTCAGCTCCTATAGATGCATCCAGTCCAGGGGACGCTCGCTGGCAGGCCACCTTCCATGGGTGGCATCCGTCTCCTTTGCTGACTGAACCGGGACAGGATGAAGACCTGGAAATGTCTGTTTAGGCAGCATTAAGACGGAGGCAAAGATTGAAACGCTTTAACTTTGGCATTCTGCTTCTGAAACCGTTCTAAAGAAACAAGCCAATGCAAAGATTTAGATGGGGGACTGGGCATTACAGCACTGTTTATAACTGCAAATATTGGAAAAAGCTTAAACTCCCACCCCGGTACCCAGGATTGAACTCTGACCTCTGTACTTACAAAGTAGACACGGTGCCACTGAGCGAAATCCATGGCCCAAAGTGGCTTAAAGTTCAGAAGTAAGGTGGTTGTCTGTATCCTAACCTTGGAATAACATTCTACCAGGAAAAAAGTCATGTTATTGGAGAATATATTCAGTAGTATGGTAAACTGCTCATGGTACATTGTGAAGAAAAAAGAAAATACATAAAATACAAGACAAGTATAGTGAGTAGTGTATTCTCAATACATAGAAAAAAATTTATTATTAATCTATTAAAAATAATACTTTAAAAGGAAAACTTTTTGCCTTCCCCCTGAAGAAATTGGAAAGCATTTAAGCACTGGCATGTCTTGTAGATGCTGTGGACAGGGAAGGCATTAGTAGGAAGAACAGTCCAGAGCAAAACAGAAAAAGACCATTTTTCAGGGGCTGCTGAACATAAAGACGCAGGCGCCTGAGCGCTGGCCACTCCGCAGACCCAGCTCTTTGGAACCCTCGGCCGAGGGCAGGAGGCACAGTGGGCATGGGAACGCCGCGTGCTCCGTGGGAGTGCCCCAGATGTTGTTTCTCACGGCCTCACTTGTGGGCCAGGCAGCTTACACACGCCCCCAGTGTGCGGCTGCCGTGACAGGCAGCCTGAGCGAGGCCGCGCTCCCAGGGAAAAGCCGCTCCGGCCATGGGAATCCTCAGCCAGGCCTGAGTGTTCTCTGAGAAGCGACGGAACAGAGCTGTTAGGAGTTCCATGTGGCATTCTGGATCTTCGGCTTTCAGTTTTTGCTTTGTTTTCCAAGTCACAACTTGATGCGCCATTCTTATAGCAAGCAGAAGACTCAGCATGAAATAAATATTTTTTATGTAAAAACAACCCACAGACTTAGAACAATTACTGTTATTATGTGAATTCCACAGACTTGTGACCTCTGCTTGAGCTTTAAACGTGTATGAACAGATTGTCCCAGTGTCTGAGTCAAAACAAAACAGGCAGTGTGTGTGTGTGTGTGTGTGTGTGTGTGTGTCCGTCCGTCCTGCCATGGCAAGGCGAGGCAGAGGTGGAGGCGGAGGCTGGCCCGGATGGCCCTCCCCACACCCCTCAGCCGAGGCCGCTGCGCTCTAATTGATTTGTGGCCTAGTGTGAGGCAAGTCTTCAAGGAACCTTTTGTTCTTTTTCCCACAATATAGGAAAAATCTGACTACATTCTGTGGAGAACTTTTCTGTTTCCATTCAGTATGAAAAAGGTCACTTCCTGGCGTGGTTCCCTGGCAGCTTAGGGAGCAAGACGAAAAGAAAGTCAGGAAGTTTCCATCACGCGCAGGGGTTTGTGAGGAGCGGCGTGTGGACTGGGCCTCGGCTGCTCTGCAGAGCGCCAGGCCGCTCCCCTGTCTGGGGCCTGTTTCTAAGGATAAGCAAAGCCTAGCGCCGTGGTGGCAAACCTATGGCACGCGTGCCACCGTGGGCTGAAAGCTCTACAAGGCGCGCCATCACAGTCTGTCTTGCTCTTCCCTAATCTCTCATCCTTGATCCCTCTGCCCAGGTGGAGGCGGAGGTACTGCTCAGCCGCCTCCGACTTATGCTGTCCAGAAGCGACCCGATGTCTGCTGAGGAGCTGCAGGCGGCCTCTGGAGAGGGCAGCCACGCAGAACCCGCACGGTCTGTGTGCGGACAACTGACAAGGCACCTGCTCCTCAGCTTCCTGCTCTGGGCTCCAGGAGGCCACACAGTTGCCCGGGAAGCCATCACCCTGGTAGGTGACAGGGTGTGGGGGCTCGTCGGGCAAGGGTCATGGCTTTGGAGAGCGCATGCCTGGGACACTGCCCTTGAGAGAAGTGCCAGGAGGGTGACGGCTGGCTCAGGCCCAGGGCCTGCCCCGAAACACTTGCAGGTCACAGGATGAGGCGAAGGACCAGGTCCTGGTCATTTGAGATGCAGATTAAAACCCCCCTGAGACTCACTTCGTCACCCCCAGGACAGCTGTTATCAGCAGAAGGAGAAGGAAAATAAATCTTGCTGACGATGTACCGGAACTATAGTACTCCTCCATTTCCGGTTGGGAGTATTAATGTGAAAAAGCCATATGGAAGAGAGTCTGGTGGTTCCTCAGAAAGTAAGACGTGGAATTACCACAGGACACAGCACCTCCGCTCCTACAGATACACAGAAGAACTGGAAGCAGGACCTTGGACAGATATTTGTACACCAGCATTCTTACCACCATTATGCCCAGTAGCCAATAGGTACAAATAACTGGAAATCCATCGGCGGATGAAAGGGAACACAAATCGTGCTCGATGTGCACAGAGGAAAGAGGTCCTGTCGTGTGCGGTAACGAGACTGGACCTGGAAGTCACTACGCTAAGTGACCCAGTCACGGGACATACATTGTGTGGTTTTTTTTTTTAGGTTTTTTGAGACAGGGTCTCGCTTTTGTAGTTCAGGCTGGCACTGAGTTCAGCTTCCAACTCACATCACAGCAATCCTCCTGCCTCTGCCTACCGAGTGCTGGGATTACAGGCGTGAGCCACCACGCCCGGCACTGTGGTATGTGGTGCTGGTTGCTGCTGGGGTGAGTCTCCACGCCCAGTATTGTTATATGGTTACCTGGGATCGAACCCAGGTCCTTGCGCTTGCAAGATAGGCACCGGCACCACTGAGCTAACTCCCCGGCCCCATTGTGTGGTTCTTCTTAGGAGGCATGTAGTGTAGTCAGATTCATAGCAACCAGAAGTAGCCCAGAGTTTTCAGGTGTTTGGAGGATGAGGAATTAATGGCTTTAAGGGCACAGAATTTTGGGTCAGGGAGATGGACAAGTTCTAAAGATGGATGATGGTGACAGGTGACACTGTGAATGTCACAGCACAAGGCTGTAAAAATGGTTGACTACAGATTTTTATGTTATGCATATTAAAGAAAAAAAGGTGGGCACCGCAGTGCTGGCTCTGGGAGTTTTATATTTGGTTTTGTTTTTCCTTCTCATTGACAAAGATACAGAAGTGTACGGCTGATGAATTTTTTTTTTTTTTTTAGGTTTTTTGAGACAGGGTCTCGCTTTTGTGGTTCAGGCTGGCCCCGAGCTCAGCCTCAAACTCACATCACAGCAATCCTCCTGCCTCTGCCTCCCGAGTGCTGGGATTACAGGCGTGAGCCACCACGCCCGGCACTGTGGTATGTGGTACTGGTTGCTGCTGGGTTGAGTCTCTACACCCAGTATTGTTATGTGGTTACCGGGGAATCGAACCTGGGCCCTTGCGCTTGCAAGACAGGCGCCGGAACCACTGAGCTAACTCCCCGGCCCATGGCTGATGAATTTTTACAAATGAAAACCACTCAGGAAGCCAGCAGCCACATTAGCCAGGGAAAGTCCTGATACCTGCCGAGAGCCAGAGAGAACCAGTAGCCAAAGGTTTTCCCGCCCTGATAGGACAGTGCTATGGGGCAGCTGTGCCCACTTCAGGCTATGGAGTGGTTCAGAAGACGAGGACGGACTGGCCTGGCATGGGCGTACTCGGACATCTGCTGTGGTCTCGTCAGGTGTAGATCTGTGATGACCAGATGCACCTGGAGATCACAATGCTAAATGAAACAACCAGACATGAAAGGCAGATGGTGCACGAGCTCCCTGTACACGGAAGCTGACACAGTGGAGGGGCCGGGTACTGGGAGTGGGAGAGGACGCACAGAGATGTGGGTCAGAGGCGCAGCCTTGCAGCTTTGAGTATTCTGGAGCTTAATGTACAGCATCGTGATGGTTGGTGTCAATAATTTATCCTGGAGATCTGCTGAGAGAAGATCTTCAGCATCCACAACACACAGCCCTACCTTCCCAGACTGTGTGAGGTGGTGCTGGACGTATTAATAAGCCTAAGTGTGGTAACCTTGCAATACAATGCACATATATTAAAATACCACTTTTTCTACATGACACAGTAAAGCACGACAACATGATGTTGTAAATAAGAAAAATTTCATACTTGAGAGGTAAAAGGTGCCTAGGTAACTTGGTACCAGTTACAGCAGCTTCTTCGAGGACTGAGGTTAACATCCCCAGGCTGAGAGTCGTCCACAGCGTGCACGTGGTGGCACTTACTCCTTGGAGTCTTTTCCTGAAAACCTGTGGCCTCAGTCTTACAGGAAAAACAGTAGAGACTCCAGCTGAGAGACAGTCAACCAGATTCCTACCAGTGTGCCTCAAAAACATCAATTAGCACCATCAAAACTAGGCATGCTAGGGCGGGGATTTAGCTTAGTGGTTCTGGCATCTCCCACACAAGCTCAAGTCCCAAGTTCGATCCCTGGTAACCACTTAGCACAATGCTGGGCATGGTAACTCACATCTGTAATCCTAGCACTCTGGAGGCAGAGGCAGGAGGACTGCCAAAAGTTGGAGACTGGTCTAGGCTACATAGTGAGCTCAGGGCCAGCCTGAACTATAGAGTGAGACCCTGTCTCAGAAGAAAACTAAAAAACAAAGAATGTCTGAGAAAGTGTCACACAGCCTCCAGCTGCTAAAGAAGGCCAGACAGTGAAGTGTCCCCTGGGCCCTGGGACAAAGGAGGACAGCAGAGGACGACGGAGGGGATCGAAACACGGCCTGGACTGTAGTTAACAACACATCACTGTGGGTTCATTAGTCGTGACTGGTATGAGAGGGACAGAGGGAACAGGCCTGGGTGAACGGGACATCTGTACCAACGCTGTAACTCTGGATGACCTTGGTCATGAAAATGTTGACCTTCTCATCACCTGACCTCTGACCCCTGCTTATGACACCAGAGCTGTGAGTGGGACCTCTACCCGACGCTGGGACTCACTTCGTCCTATGTGCTGTCCCCGAGAGAAGCTGGAGCGCTGTCCAGGGTGAAGGAGGCCCTTCAGAGACATGCAGTCACCGCCGACCTGCCTGGCATTTCCCTGCACTGAGCTGTGCTGCTTCCCAGGGGCCAGGACACTCTTGGCGGGCATAGTCGCTGTCCCTTTAGAAGCCTCAGGCCACCTGCCCTGCCTCCACGCTGTGGTCTGCTCACCAGAAGCACCAAGCGGAGAGCAAGGGGAAATGGCCTGGGGCTGCCCTGGCTGCACATTTATTGCTTTATATAAACAAGACGCACACAGAACAAATGCGCAGTCTACTCTTCCCAAACCTCGGGGTTTCTTAACGCTGCTGCTTCCCCGCCAAACCCCAGTAAATCCACAGCTAATTACTCGGGGGACGCTCCCCTCCCTCTTCTCTCAGCTGGACTTCTTAGGGAATATGGACACCAACAAAGAAGGGCTAGAGGCCGTATTCAGCAGAACCAACCAGGCCTGTTTCCTGCTTCCTGCGGGAATCGGCTGTTTAAAGCCCGAGAAGCCTTTTGAAAAGCCAGTGTCCGTTCTGCAGGGCCAGCGATGGCCCTGATCGGGCTGTCGGTGTGCAGACAGGTGGCGCTTTCCCAGTCTCACAGTAGTGTGACCCCTTTGCAGAAGGTCAAGCTGCAGCATGCCTTCTGCCTCTCCTCCCTGGAGCAGATGATCCCGGAGCTTGTGGCTGACATTCCAGAAACGCTTCTGTCTCTGAGCATCGCATGCTTGACCCTGTGAGCCAAGGCTCTGGCTGCAGAACCTCCATCGTGGGGTCGCTGGGCACCGGGCCGTGCCATAGCTCACAGGGCGCCAGCCTCCAAGAACAGACGTGCTGCACTGTCACCTCACAAACAGAATGCTGGTCCCAGGAGCATTCCTGTGGAGCAAGTGGAAGTGCCGTGGCCTTCAGGGACAGGGTCATTATGGACAGAGTGCACAGAGGAATCCGCTGAAAACATTTTAATTTCCCTTCTCTTTCCCTTGCTGCAGATGGCTTGCACTGAAGAGATAACTCGCGAGATTATTGGCTTCCTTGACCAGACCCTGTACAGATGGGGTCATCTTCGCAGCGAAGCCCCTCGACCAGCACACCTGGCTGGGGAGCTCCTGCAAGAGTTGCAAGCTCGACTGTAGCGAGGAGGGCAGACCACGCGGACACACGGGGGCCACGGGAGTGTCAGACTGGCCCAGGCCACAGACGTGGATGGGACCCTCCCTGTGGCACAGGTTTGTGGCCTGTGCTCTGGGCTGTGGGATACAAGCTGTACACCTCTTGGGCTTTTGCTGTGCACAGGGTGGGGAGGGCTTGAAGGTCCACATTTTACCAAATCAGAAGCCACATGCCTCAGCCCAGACGTAAACCCACTTAGTGACTCTGCCTCGGGTTTCTCTTAAGCTGCCTGGCCTAGGATGCAGGGCAGAGTTACTTATGGAGGAGGACAGAGTCTACTTCCTTTTGGATACATATCAAGCCAAAACGCATACCTACTACTTGAAAGCATTTGGACCAGGAAATTGGTCCTGAACCACTGGTCAATGGATCTCTTTTCCACAAATTATGTCCTAAGGAATCAGGTGGTTATAGTTGATATTTCTTTTCATCCTCTGAGATCTAAGACAAAGACACAGTCTGCCTCTGTAAGGAATTCTTCATCCAGGGGTGAGGGGCCCTCCGGTTTTCTGCCCAGCCAGACTGAGGAAGGAGTGGCAAGCGGGGTGACGGGACATGAGGGTGTGGTGTGGTGTGGTGCGGTGCAGGCCCGCCTCGCTGAGGAGGGCAGCCCCGTGTGGCTCCGATGCCCTGCTTTGTTACGGACCACTCCCTGCCACCAGTGAGTTCCTCTCAAAGCCCAGACTGCAGCCAAGTGACACCAGGCCCCGCCCAGGGCCCGGGAGAAGCAGCCAGAGAGGCTTTGTGTGTCTGCCGTTGGGTTAAATAGGAAGGGGCACTAGGCATCCCTGACAAAAAGGGAAAACCCAGGATTAATGTCCATTCCCATCAGCTGAAGGTTTTTTCCTTTCAGATTCATTTTTCTGTATCGATCAAACACTGTCATATATATTGTCTGTCAGAAGACCTTTTCTGTGTATTTGGATTTCTGCATTAGGAGACTTTGAATCCTGGCTCCTCTGAGGAATAGGGAATGTTTTGTGGGACAGAGGCTCACCTCCAGGGAATTGTGTGTGCTGCTGTGTGGCAAGGCCACGGGACCCACTGAAGATATGAAACGTGTGACCTGAGCCTTCTTTCCGAGAATCTGCCCAGTATGACAGGCGTGCTGAGCAGAGCTGCCAGTGCAGCACTTTCCCAGGAGCCTGTGCAGTGCCCGAGGCTGTGGACGGCTAGTGCCTGGCGGGAGCTCAGTGCACTTCCAGGCACTGTATAAACCGGAAACTAGTGTTGCCATGGAAACTGATCAAGCCCTGTGGACATTTAAAAACTTAATTTGGTGGCAGTAAGTAAAGCCACCGAACAGAGCCCCCACGTGAGAGCCCTGCCTAGGGGTGGGGCCCACAGGAAAGTCGCAGCTCTGTGACATTGCCAGCCTTACCAGAGTCCCCCTCTGCCCATCCTTGGTCCATGGCAGTCAAAGCAAGTGGCCATCTGAGGCTATCCAGGATCCCTTCTAAAAGATTCCTTCTCCTTTTCACCATGTCTGAATGTTCCCCAGTCCTTTGGGGTTTCTCGGTCCGCCCAGCAGGGGCCCCTCTGAGCAGGACCCAGAGCCCAGGAGGCCTCCGGCCAAATTACTGTCATCCTGTCACAGTGGAGTGGGAATGAGAGGGAAGTGTGGGACGGTGCCCCCCAACCCAAGACCAAGGCCTTCCCGGGTGAGTCCAGGCCCAGTGAAGGCCAGAAATTTGGGGCACGCTGAAAATTAGTAAACTACCTCTTCCTCAGTCGCCTCAGATTCAGGGGACAGTCTGGACATGTGGTATCTTTTCATTTGCTGAAACTTTGAAGGAGAAGCCCAGCTAATGGGTGCCCTCCAGGCCTGCAGTGCCTGGGCGGTGCCCTGTCCGTGGGCCCGCTGGAGTGGGGCCGCCTGGGCAGCCTGTGCCTCCTCGCTCTCTCGGCTTCCTCAGCTATGAAAACTTCCATACCAACACCTGTAGAAGCAGAAGGTCTCAGGTCTGTGTTGAAAACCTGTGTCTTCTGGTGACTCACAGTATGATGCACTTACAGGGATCAGCCAGGAATACGCAGGAGAACATGGAATGAAGGAAGAGGGCGCGCCAGGGCCCACCGTCCTGCAGGGCAGCCCTCTCCTGGGCCAGCTGCTCCGCCCCACAGAGGCCAGCTCCCAGGCCTCTTGCCACTGGCTGCAGCAGGAACAGAGGACCTTGAGTGGTCTTTACAGAGCTCCTCCTTCAGCATATCCAATAGGCGGCCCAGATCACCGAGTTTTTACTGCAGCTATAGGGGAAGCTGATGAAGTCCAGACTTGGCGTGATTAGCATTGTGATGCTGTGGGACCCCTTGGGTACCACATCCACACAGGAAGGGATCAGCTGCTGGGCAGATGCCCACAACACTCTTGAAGACTGTTTGGAGCCAGGCAAGGGTGTTACACATCTATTTTCCCAACATTAGGAGGCTGAGGCAGGAGGATCACAAGTTTGAGCCCACCTCAAGCGACTTAACCTTGTCTCAAAAAGGAATGGCTGGGAATATAGCACTGGGGAAAAGACCCTGGGTTCAATACCCAGTTCCACAAAAAACAAGACCATCTGAGGCCATTTCAAGAAGGTTGAGTCCCATGAAAAAGCTCAACACTCGTAACAGAACAAGATCAAGTCAGGGATGGCCTTGGCGGGGCGCTGTTCGTCAGCAGCCAGCACCTGGCTTCTCCGGGCGTACACTGGCATTTTGGACCAGGCGAGTCCCCGTTGCAGGCCCGGGTGCTGTAGCAAGGCCAGCAGGGTCCGCCTGTTGCTGGTGCTAGAAGCACCCGACCACTGAGGACCACGGCTCTGATGAGCTGGGAGATGTCCGGACAGAAGTTCTACTGTTGTAGAGAGAGCAGGTAGACTGAGAGGCTAAGGTCCAAAACTCACATGGAAAAATAAACATCGAGTAATGGCCGAACAGTTCCCAAGGCTGAGTGTAACTAGTACACCACACACTGGCCCGGAAATCACAAGAACTTGGTGGTTTTTGTGAACAAAAAGATGGGACCGACGGAGTGCCCAGAGGGAACTGGACCGTCACGGTCTCCAGGCGGCCCCCAGCAGCTGCTCTGAGCTTCCTCTTCTGAGCAGTGGGTGGTCAGAGCACTAGCTGCCGCCCGACACTTCCGCTTCCCGCCCTGTGCTCCTCCTTTCTCCTCACTGTTTCTTGAACTCTGCTGCTGATGACGTCTCAGCATCGCCTCCATGCGGAGGGGCCACAGTTCCCCCACGGAGACTGACCTGAACACCTCACTGTAGCTGGGCAGGCACCTCAGACTTGGCATGTCCCACACTTGTGCCCGCCAACCAGCGTGCCCCCATGTCACAGATCGAAACCCACCTTTCCAGTGGTGCAGGCCAACTTCTGTAGCTTGATTCCTCTCCCCTGTCCAATCCATGCGGAAATCCCCCAGTGTGGACATTTCTCACCACCATGGTCTAAGGCACCAGGATCTCCTGTCAGATGAATTATGTATAGGAATTTCATGTGTGACAAATGCATTTCAGTCAGCTGGTGAAAGATAATGGTGGGAAATAAAGTTGGATATCTGTGTCTTCAGATAAAATAATCATTATAGAAGCAAGTGCCCAGGCCTCTTTCTTTACCCAAAGCCAGTGTCTACAGGGCTGTATCTTCACATTTCCTCGTGAAGACACTGTAGCAGCACTGTCTGGGGAAAAAGGGAGAAGGTGGCAAGGGGCCGCCACTGCTCTGAGAAGAGAGCTTTCTGAAAAGATGAAAATGTAGTTTACAAAGTCAGAACTTCCTAGTCATCATTTAGTTGGAAAACAGGTCCCCATGCAGCCTGTTTTCTGCCCCAGCCTCTCACCCTGCACACTGACACCCTGCTGGGCTCACTGGCCCAAAGTTCTGCATGATCTGAGGCCCCAGTAGCATCACACGTGGACTTCTACCCAGTGTCTACAACTTCAGCTCTGTGTGGGCCTGGAGGCTGAAGGAAACCCTTTCTATTCACAGTGCAAGACTAAGAAACCACAGAAGACACTGACAAAACTAGTCACAGAGAGACACACAGAGTAACCTGGGGAAAAACATTTACAACACAGGACAAAGAGCTATGAGCCTCAACCACAAATCAGTTCAGAAAAGGCCAGCAACACAAGACTTGTGGGCAAGGAAATAAATCCTGCATACAGGCACAGGAGAAACATAGCTTTCAAAAGACTTAAATGACATTAGCCTGGCATGAAGGCACACAATTGTAATCCTAGCATTGGAAGGCTGAAGCAGGAGGACCCCAAATTGGAATCCCACCTGGGCAATACAGCAAGAAACCTTGCCTCCAAATAATTAAAAGTTTAACACAGCTTATGTGAAATGCAAGTTAAAAAATTAATTTTCATACCTTGCTAGAAAAGATAAAAAGATTGATGTATAAGTGCCACAAAGTAACTATCACAGGAGGGAGGGGGAAGGGGACCATTGCTGCTCTTTTGGAGGCCAAGTTGTCAAAAACCAAAATTTAAAATACATATGTCCTGAAAACTATATGGTAACAAATGTTAAAAGATCCAATGGTCCCACTTACAGGTATATACCCAAAAGAACTGAAGGAATCTGAGGGAAAAAAGGGAAGGTAAAGAAAACAGTCACAATTAAAAAGAAGGAAATTGTGGAGAAATACAAGTATCTCAACAATTTTACAGAGAGAAGATGTGTATAAGGAAGCTAGTGCTGCTAAAGGTGTCACTCAAATTAGTCACGATCAACAGTGCTGGACGAGGGAGAAAGGTGACTGTTAGTGTGGATAAATGAATGGCAGATGGTAGGTTACAGCTTATCTTGAGTCTTTAATCTGTGAAAAAACTAGGGCTATAAGTGCAGAAGTTGTTAAGGATATTCCATCAATGAGTGACAGTGGTGAAACACTTCATGCCAGTAAGGGGAGGTTTCCCAATTTTAAAGTGAGAACTGGAGTTCACAGCCTAACTAGGCATGGTGAAGCAGCCAGTGCTGATAAAAGGGCTGCAGGAAATTACATACACAACTCGAAATGACACAGAGAAAAGGCTTTTGCTGTCAAGTTTTCAACTGTGATGGAGTTGGCCTTTTCAGGAAAAAAAAATGCTCAGGAGAACATATTCTACCCAGGAAGAGAAGAAAGTGCCAGGCCACAAGTTGGTGAAGGACAGGTTAAGCTCACTGTTGTGTTCAATGCAAGTGGTGACCTCAAGATAAAGCCCCTCTTGGTTTATCACTCTGAAACTCTTGGGATGTTCAGAAGCCATCAACTCATGAAGAATAAGCTAGGGGTCAGGTGGAGATCTAACACAAAAGCATGCGTAACAAGAGCACTTCTTGAGTAGATCAGGGTGGCTTTCTGTCCTACTCTGAGGGACAGAAAGTGGAGAACAAAGGTTCACCACTCAAGGATGTCCTCCTGCTGGACAGTGCTCCTGCTCTCCCACGGGATTTGGAAGAGTTGGCTGAAGGGTTCCCAGGGCTCTCAGATGATTTCCAACTAATACAACTGCTCTGTGGCAGCCTGTGGACCATCAGGTTATAGCTAACTGTAAGAAGCTGCACACGAAGGAACTGTCCCCGAAGTGCTTCTAGATGGTCTCAGGTACAGATTTAAGCCTTCATGCATTCTGGAAGGAACATTATAGCATCTTTTCCTGTGTGTGGTTAACTGACAAGTCTTAGGCCAGTGTCTAAGGATACTGGAAGAAAGGATGGCCTAAAATTATACAGGAGAGAGACTTTGAACCTTGTATAGAGGAATCTGAGCCTTCTGTTGACTTTTTGGTTGATGACAGTGTCACCATAGCAGAGTCCATAGGTGTGCAGGTAGACAGTGGTGATGTTGAGGAACTGGTGGAGGAACAGAGCTGTCAACAGAGGCACTTTGGCGACTTCTGGCTGAGCAGCCGAGCAGGGCAGCTGAGGAGCTTTCTGAAGAGGAGGGGGAGTATCAGTAGTCACTGGGGCAAAGTTCTTCTTCTGAAATAAAGGAAATCCTGAAAAGATGGATTTGTAGTGAACACCTACCAAGGCAAAGAAAAGGCCAGTCTTTATATTCACTTGCTTAATAACAATGTCATGTCACCCAACAGGACAAAAGAAAAGACAGAAACAGACAGCCTTAGACCAGTTTTTAGTTCTGAAAAGCTTGAGAACTAGTAACCCAGAAGCAGGTTCTAGTGGGCTGCACTCTCCCAAGGAGATTAAGGACACAGAAAGCCAGATTCCTGTTCTTATGAAGGGGACTCTCCCTCCAAACAGTAACCACCTTCCATCTCATCCTCCTTTCTCACAGACCAAAGATGTCAACATGGTAAATACAATATGAAATTGTTGTTTCTGGTAAACTAGGCACATTTTATAACTTTTTGGTGAATACCCTAGGAAAACTGTTCTTTTTTTTCTGGTAAATTATGGAAATTATACAATACTTTTTTATGAAAAGGTTAGTTAATAGGTACTTTGGGAGGTTTGGAAGGCATTATGGGTATTTCCATTATTTCTTATGGGAAAAATAGTCTTGACTTACAACCAACTTGTATTACTACCACCCCTCACATACAAACTGAGTCAAGGTTCCACCACATATTCGAAATGATTAAAATGATGAATTGTGTGATATAATAGTTTCTAAAAATTACATGTCCTTTCATATTCTAATAAAATCTCAGTGCTTGAAACCACCCACTTCAGATTGATGAGTCCCTCGTGATGAGCAAATCTAAGCATTTCCCCTGCGTATTTGAACTCAGAGCCTCTAGAGTTATTTACTGCAGCCGTGTGGAAGTGACACTAAGCTTCATCCATAGACACTGGTTAAACAAGCAAATGAGAGTGCTGGGGGGAGCCCACACCTTTGTGCTCCAGGCCAAGCCTGGACAGAGAGACGGAGGAGGGAAGAGGGAGAAGGAGATAAAAAAAGAGCTTGCACATGTTCCAACTCCCACAGCTAGTACAATTACTCTGTACAGAAAACATGAATGAAAATGAAAGTTGAGAAAAAAGGCTTTCATATGCACTAACTCAGGATGGCGAACCTTCAAGAGACGAGTGCCCACACTGCAACCGAGAATCTGCTCACGTACTACAGAGTGCCAACGGCTGTAAATAAACCTGAACAGCGAGGGTTAGAGGAGACAAGTCACACATTGACATCTTTTGTCTTAAAAACACCACACGTGTCATAGGTTTGCCACCACTGCACTAACTCATGAATACAGTTACACAGTTTACAGATGACAAAACGGAGCTCAGAGAGGGCAGGTAACCTGTCCAAGGTTACACTGATGTCACCTGGCCCCGAGCAGAGAGAGCCCACAAATAGCCCTTGGTCCCCCGGGTTAGGAGATGTCCGTGCAGTGGAGCCAAGAGTGTGGAAAGAGCAGAAATCTGTGCATATGTGAACCTTGAGAGACATGGGAAAGTCAGAGGGTGAACCTTCTGTACCCCAAGCTCTGTCTCCAAGGATTCAGCCAACTGCAGGAGAAAAATACTTGGACACAAGATTGCACTTGTACCAAGCATGTACTTTTTTCCTTGTCACTATTCCCCAAATAGTATAGCAACTATTTCCACGTTACCGACACTCGGGAATTCTGAGGAAACTAAAGATGATTTAAGCAGAGTGTGATCCTCCTCAGACTGGGATCCATGGAGTCCGAGGTGATACCTTTGGACACTGAGGAAGACCGTACCGTGATGTTTTGGGTACAAAATATGGAGAGGGGTAGTTTGTGTCCTGGCTGGAATAGAAACTGGGTTGGGGAAGGGACTATGGGATAGAGGAACAGGAAGCTTACTTTTTGTTTACATATTGTTTCTATTTGTTTGAATATTTATGCAAAAAAGTAGGAATCACTCATACACAAAGGAAGACTGTTTGTTTTACAAGGGGGCTGCTGTTAAACCATGCTAAGAGGAACACTGGCACCATCTGTAGCTTCGGGGGACAGCTGCGTCTGCATTCCTACACTTGAGTAAGCTGCGCTATGTTGGTGGCTTTTTGCAGGATTTATGACCCAGCACTGGACACGGACTTTTCTAGAAAACGGTCACCTGTCCCTCACAGCTGGATTCATAGGTCCTGATGTACACTCAGGCCTGGCTTCCTGAGCACCGTCAGCTGCAGAAGTCAGAGGCCAGACCCATCCTCCAGGGGATCGTCAGTCCTCTACCAGCTTCTGTGCTTCTAAGCAACCACAAGGCAGCCTCAGCCTCCAGGTCCACGGAAAACTGAGATTAGCTCTTCAACATCTTTATTAAAATCATGAAAAGTACATGATTAGCTTAGCTAATCCTTAGCTGTCTTCTCTGTACATTTCAACATGAGTATACATTTTCCATCCCGCTGGCAAACGGTAAATCTGACTCCTACTTTATCTCTTCATTACCCCAGAATTTCCTCAAGACACTGTAGACTCTGCCATCAGAACATGGAAGCCCTACGACATCAGGTTAGGGTGTGGGGTTCCCCCTGAGGGGCTTTGCTAGCCTTCCAAAGCCTGCTGAGATCTCCTTTGGACTCTAGGGCTCAGGCCTGCACTGAGCAGACACTGACCACAAGGGAAACCACAGGGACAGAGACCTTCCTAGAACCTGGCCCAAAACCCTGCAGGCAAGGACACCCAGTGAGCGGGCTGGGGGCAGCAGCCGCGTCCAGCAAGGGCTGGCAGAGGGGCATGCAGGCAGGAACACAGGGCTGAGCAAGACGGAAGGCACGGGGCATGTGACACCCCACTGTGTGCACCAGACAAAGTCACTGGGAACTATCTGGAACAGTGGCTTTAAAGCCCGGCTGTGCCCCTGACATTGCCTCCCAGCTGGGCAGCCTGCCAGGGAGGAGGACTTGGGCAGGATAGTCCCTCCAAGGGCCAGGCTGCCTTGGCCTCCCCTGCAGTGCCTGCCATTGGCAGGGAGATGGCTCTACGACCATGTGGCCCAGGGTGGCAGAGCCTTGTCTCTCAAGCAGTTGTCCTATCACCTTTAAGTCCTTGAGGCTGAGAAAATATCTCTAAACCTGTTTTATCTCAAGACACTGTGGGAACCAGGTTACCTGGGTGAGCTGCCGGAAGCTGAGTGAGACGCGTGGTCCCAGGACTTCCCCTGAACTTGTGCTCAGTTTTGTGTACTCTGCCCATGCGACCTGATGCCACCAGCAGCTCTCCTCTGGAGCCAACTGGAGAACCAGGGGGTCTCAAACCTCTCCAGACCTAGCATCCAAAAGGGGCCAGCATGGCCTCCGCCAGGGCCCCTGATGCCTGCTAGTGGTCCCAGCAGGAGGCTCCTGGCAGCTGCCTGGTCCTGGGAGTGAGGTCACTTTATGGTACCCTCCTTCCGTCTGCGCCCTGCTGATGGCCGCCTCCCTTTTCTTCACTGTCTGGTCACTGGACTGGAACAGAAATGCCTTATTAGCCAATCCATCTCCCCCGACAGCACCAGCGGGTGGGAAAAGGTCCATAAAACCTCGCCCTTGAATAGTCCCAACTGGCCTCTCCTCCCCTCCACCTTGTAAACCTCACGGCGCGTCCAGGGAGGGCAGAGGTCATTGTCCATGAGGAGGGGCCCGGATGAGGAGCTCATGCCACCCGAGAACCACCCCGGGAGGTGCAGGCAGCCCCCTGGGGAGTCAGGCCTGACCTTGAGCTCACGTGGCTCTAGGAACTCCATGGTTTATGGAGTCCTTGGCACGGCCGGAGCCTGCTCTGGGGAGTGAGAGCTCTAAGGAACCCACTGAAAGCAACAGCACTCCAAAGTCCCTCCTCTTCCGGACGGCCCTGCCACCAGGGGGACCTGGTACCCCAGATTCTGTCTGGAAGCCGCCCTGTGTGGAGAGACATGTTCTGTCCCCACTGTCATCCACCCGCTGGTACGAGGGGCTGGCCTGGCACAGCAGCTCCTGAAGAGCCAGCCCTGACTAAACAGTGGGTCACGGAGACCCACGATGGCAAAGGCCATGGCCGCAGGGACAAGGCTGTTTCCACACACCGCTCATCTGGCCTGGGCTTTGCGGTGTCCAGGCAGAACCAAGGCCAGGAGAGAAAGCTGGGGCCACCTGGGGCGTGTCTGAAACTAACCCTCAGAGCTCGAGGGACAATTTAGCCAAGGGGACACAGGTCTGCAGTCATGCTATGACAGCTCTCAGCACAGAAACCCTTGGAGGCAGACTTTATTTCAATGTTTTGACTTGGAATTTCCATGAAAATGGAATGCTTTAAAATCTTTTACAGGGGCTGAGGACGTAGCTCAGTGGTCCTGAAGTGGTGAGAAGAGGCACTGTCTCTTGTATCTCTGTTCTGTGCCCCACTCTGCACTATCTGCTCAGGTCACCCCAATGCCCAGCATTTCTCCCCTGCGGCCAGCCAGGGAGATGGGTGCTGCCTAGGTGCGGTGGACTCAGCTCTGTAACGAGCCAGTGTGAGGGGCCAGGCCAGGCTCGGGAGTGGGGAGGGCCACAGAGGACGAGGCCCCAAGCCATGGTGGGTACCAGCCCAGCTGCCTTACCTCCCGGGGGGCTTGGCCACATGTTGGCACCACCTGCTTCCCTGCATGCCCAAAGCAGCAACAGACCCTGGCGGCTTCAAATGCATCCTGTGTCGTGGGGCCAACTTAGTGCCCGTTATGGGAGGGACAGCACTACTGGAGGGCAGCGGTGGACAGACTGGCTGCCCTGTGCTCTCTGGGAGCCCAGTGGGTTGGCAACCGCCATTAACTCAGGCCAAGACTGTCCCTTGTCTTTCCTCACAAGCCTGGCAATTCCAATGAGCTGGAAGGCCAAGAGTTCTGGGCCTGATGCCAATGGGCTGAGGTGGCAAGGCCAGCGAGGCAGGGGCTGGCATTGGCCTGTGGCTAGTACAGAGCCCCCCAGCCTCAGCATGGCCCATGAGAGGTGGATGACAAACACAGCCATCCCTCTGTCCAGCACTTAAGACTTCTTCCACACAGCAGGTGGCAGCCACAGGGTCAAGAGTGGCCGACTCCTGCTGACACCTAAGAGCTGACAGCTCGGGCGAGTCTCACACATTGCCTTCCACGAGATGCCACAACAACCAGCAGCCGGTGTCTCCTTGATGTCAGGTTTCCGTATTGACCCGAGACCCCCTACTGGCTGCTACTCTTCCACACTTGAATACAGAACGCCGGGCCGGCCGTGCTCTCATCCACAGGGATGCTGGGGCGGGCAACAGGCGGCCAGCCACTCTGCTTCATCTCCGGGGACAGTGGGCAAAGGTGGAGCCCCCAAGTCTGGGGCAGGGAGGCCTGCACACAAGGCTATGACACAAGGATCCGGTTCTGACTGGTTCTGACTAATGGCAGCCCTGGCCCAGAGCCCAAGTAGTCAGAGCCAGTATCCACATTGGAGAAGTCAAAACAAGCAGGGGCAGCAGTCTCTTTAAGATCCCGCCTTTCAGCAGCTCAGCTTTGCTTTAGAGGATTCTAATGTAATGCAAACAAAGCATTTCTTTCACTTGTCAGGAAAAGGAGACCAGACCCAAGCCCTGGGCGGCAGTGCCCCAGCAGGGAGGAGCCCCTCTAGGACAGCGGTCACCACTCTGCTTCACAGAAAGCCAGCATATCCAGGGAGCCAGGGAATTCAAGTTGTCATTTATTCAAGTCTGGACAGAGAGCAATGTTTTTATACAGATTCCAATCCAACAAGTTTTGATTCTACCAATATGGTCTCAAAGCAGATATAAAGGTGTGCAAAGCACACGTGATGGCCAGGAGCAAATTCCCAGGAATCTTAAGTGACAGTCACTGGTACAACCAAGTAAGCACTCTAAAGGCCCAGGCCTCCGAGGCAGGCCTTCTAACATGGGTCACCGACCCAGAACAGGCTGGCGCGTGCACAGCCCAAGCAGTGCAGGTGGGAAGGCACCGACCCAGGTGACTGCACCCCAGGCCACCGTCTCCTCCAGCCCTGTCAAGGCAACTGTCCTCTGGACAACACCAGGGAGTTTAGTTTTCAGCTGTCTGTTCTTTTAAACTTCAAACACTGATGGGAGGGAAAAATGACCACCAGACTTCCACAGTGTCCAAATGTACCCAAGATGCCAGGTTTTAGAAGTGAGAAGGGTCAACATGCAGACCGATTAATTCCTCTTACTATCCTGTTTCCAACAGTGTCAATACAACCTTGAAATGGACTGGCAAACACGTGGGGAAGGAGCATTTGAATGTGGCAAAGACCTCATACACACTTCTTATTTTTAAACAGCGTCCAATTCAGAAACAAACAGGGACACACAAAAAATCAAATCCATCACATTTTATTCCTTATCCTGCACTTTTATAAAAAGGCATAAAAGTTTTTGAAAAATCCAAGCACTGGACAGAGAAGTAAAGATAATTCTGTAGAAGCTTCTGGCACGCATCGAGCAGAGCCCACAGACAGTGTCCGCGGCCGGCACGCAGCAGCCGTGTTTTCCGGAACTGCGCAGCCTGACACAGAGCGGCCGGGAAATGGTCAGCGCGTTCCCAGTGTGTCCCAGTAGCTTCCATCGTTCGGCAGGAGATGGCCCTGTGGAGACTCCATACCTTGAGGGCAGGGACAGAGGCAGCGGGCAGCTGCGGAGCACGAGACAGTTTATGAGGAAGGACTGGCCTTTCAGACAAGCCTGGGGGGGCCCAGCCTCTGCAAAGAGCCCCAAGAAGCGCGCGCTGCAGCTGCTGATGGCTTTAGCAGCCACACAATCCTTCCTTTGATGTCCAGGGTCAATGTGATCCTGGGCCCACTAGGGCCGGGAGGAGACGCAGGAAGGAGAACCTCACTGTGATCTCTCCTGCGGAGGAAACAGCAATAAAGTTTATTACCCATTCACCGCGGAGGAATTCCTGTAAACCAGTACCTTGTGGGCCTCTGCTCCCCACTCGGAGAGAGGACTGAGGACTGTCAGGAGGGGATGAGGAGGCCTGGGCCACCGCTCAGGGCCCTGAGGGCTCTGCAGCTCAGCGCAGCCATGGGACCCAGCAGCAACAGAGGCTTCACTTCTAAGACGAGAGAGACAGACAGACACAGACAGAAAAACAGAGAGAGACAGAGACAGAAACAGACAGAGAGATAGAGAAACAGAGAGACAGAAAGAGACAGAGACAGACAGAGACAGAGAGAAAGAGAGACAGAAAGACTGATAGAGAGACAGAGACAGAAAAACAGAGACAGAAATAGACAGAGACAGACAGAGAAACAGAGAGAGAGGGAGAGGGAGACACACAGAGAGAGACAGACAGACAGACCGGGAGAGAGAGACCCCTTTCAGCCCCACCCTGGCGCTGACTGCTCTCAGAGCCTGAACCCTTTACAAGAAGAGGTGGTCCTGCTGTCACCACATGTGAGACAAACAGAGCTGCGGTGCTCACTGCCTTCTGCTGCCTTCAGGAGTGGTAGCTCAGTCCCCTCATGCTGCGGGTCTCCAGGCCACAGACCCCAACCTCAGCAGCACACACAGCTGGAGTCCGCCACGCGGGGCTGCAGCGCGCCTCGGCTGCTTCCTCGAGGACAAAGTCACACCTGCCACGAGCCACAGGCGCACAAGGACCGACGGGAGGCTTTGCTCAAGGGCTCGACTCCTGTTCCTGCTGAACTGAGCCAGTGTGTACAACGAGAACTGATATCAGCTCAGTAGGCACCGGAGGGCGGGTCCAACGACAGCCGGAGACACAGCGCCTCAGTGGGGAGTGCGGCTCAGCAACATCCCACCAGCCCTGCGGGACACCGAAACCTGGGCTGCAAACACAAGAGACAGTTCATCGGGCCCAAGAAGCGACACAGATCCCACCCTGCCCATGAGCAACTGGCCATGATACAGCTACATTCAGTCTCTGGGACGCATTTGGCTTTGGTTTTGAAGAACAATGTTTGCAATTTCCAGTCCTTTTGACTTTCCAGACAGACGTCTGGCTCGGGGTCCGTTTCCAGGGTCCGTTTCTGCAGACGTGCTGAGGGAGGCCGGCGCCGGTGCTCAACCCTGAGCACCAGGTCCCAGGCTGGGGCGGTCTCTTCCTCTGCAGCCTGTACTGCACCGGCCGCTCCGCAGGGCCACCCACCAGCAGTGGCCTCTGCCCACCAGCTCCAACTTATATGTCCCCATTTCACCTTCTCTCCAGGTGCAGAACTTAGCCACTGTGAACAAAGCGGAAACCAATCACTGTTCACCAATCAGCTAAGCTCTGCACCTTGTTAGAGAGGTCATCGCGGGGCATAACTAAAGGGCTGGTGAGCATCTTCTGTGGTCCTTGGCTTCTTTGGTTTCCAATGAGCTACGAGATGCATCTGTTTCTCCAAACTGCAGAGAGAGAGGACCTGTGGTTTCGGTTTTGGGAGGAGCAGCCAAGGTCGTGGTTGCGTGGTAATCCCTGGCAATGTGATTTTAATTTTAAGTCACAAATCAGCATGCCAGGAACCCAAGCAGCCAGAGCACTCAGGAGCAGCGCTGCGCCCCGCCACACCCACCGCCTCCAAGCCGGCCACCCTGGCATCACTCAGCCGGCGTCCTAGAGCTTTCAAATCAAAAGCACCCAGAGATGATCCAAGAAACGACAGGGCGGCTCGGGGACAGGACATGGAGGCTACACCGACTGGCCACGTGACACAACTGTCCACAAGGGCTGTCCTTCCTCCCGGCCCTGGGGACACACAGTCCTCTTGCCCACAGATCCCACAGCGTCTGGGACATCCCTGGGAAGGTTTCCAGCAGGGGCTGTGACTTGAGGGCACCCTTTGTCCCTGTTCCTCCAAGATGGTAGAGGGCCATTGTGGCCCCTATATTCAGCCAAAAAGGCGTGGACAGGAACAGAAACTTTAAGGGGAGGAGAGGGATGGCAGGCTTGTGACAGGGACAACAGGACAGAAAATCACCATGAAGACTCGTGACCATCTGACCCTCATGATTCTCCAACGTGGGGCCAGGGAATGATCAAAGGAACAGTCCGACAGCATAGCTGTCACATGCCAAGTAACGCAAACCCTCCCTGAAATTAAAAATCTCAAGAGAAACATGATTTATGCCAACTACACAGGACCAGGGTGACGGGCAGGTGCAGCTGTGCCTGTGTCGAAGTCGTTGCTGGGAGTCTGGGGAGCCTCCCTACGAAATTAAGCCTCCCTAGAAATTAAGCCGCCTCCCTGTGAAATTAAGTCCCTCGGTCTGTCTTCACTGCCGCCACTTCCTGGAAAACAAGGTCCTCAGCTTTTCTGAAGAACACGATCATTATTTCTGAAAAGGTTTTTCCCCCCTTTTTTCAGTATCAGCCATTTCAAACAAGACACTTAAACATATTAAACAAAAATGGGCTTTATAAGAGCAAAATTTTAGAGAGATAAACTAAATGTGTAACAAAGGTGAACACCGAATACTAAATATTTATTAAAGCCACAAACTTATGTAACATCATGAAGAATGCTTGAGATTGGATGTTATATTTTTTTAAAAAAGAATACAAAACTGGACATTTTATCAGGTAAAACCTTGAAAAAAAAACTTAGAAAACACAGACAATGACTATTAGAGGAAAAAACACAATATCTCATAGTTGAATTTAACAATGTACCACTAGAAATTAAGAACTTTAATATACAGAGCTTACATTTAAAAACCATCTGCTAGGACCTAAGTCTAACAGACCCATCTCGAGCACTGGGGCAGAGGAAGCGATCTAGGACTCCCCAGGTGAAGCCATGAGGAAATTCTTCTCTGGCACAGGTGAGAGTCAGACCTGCCACTGGGACACGGGGGTCCTCGGTAGACAGAGCCAGGAACAGACACCCGGAGGAACCCCGAGTCTACCCATAGCCACGGCCCGGGGGCAAATTTCCACAACTCTTCCGGAATTCCCACACATCTCCACACATGAGGTTCCCCCACAATTTTCCCCCCAACAAGTTATGAAACCCTGGCCAAAATGGTGCTGGGAAACTGCCGGCCTCCCCTCCGCCACACGCCTGCGCACCAAGGCGCCCGCAGAGATGGAAGCCGCAGCAGGCCTGGCCACAGGGGCTTCCTGGCTCACCTCCACAGAGGAGCACATGACACAGAAAGGAAAAAGAGAGTGTCACCTCTTTAAAACAGCATTTCGGCCACCACCTCTGCCGAGGACCGGTCCATCTGGCCCTTGACACGCTCGAAGCACCTGCGGGCGAGCTGCTGCTGCCTGGCATCCTCGCCCACCATCAGCTCCCCGTACAGGTACACGCCCATCGCCTGCGGGCAGAGCCCAGAGCATTAGGAAGGACCCACGTGTCCACGCCAACTGCGGGCACGGCCTGTGCCTGCTTCCCACACACCGGCGACCTCGGAATTGTGAGGACCGAGGGGAGACAGTGAGGTGGCTACATGTCTAGGACCTGAAGTTTCTCTTGGTTTTTGTGAAGTCCCCACAGAGTTCATAGCTAGTGATTCTGTCAACAGACTGTGGTCACTTCCCTGGTGTCAGTGGGACACCTGTTGGGACACGGCCAGTGTCCCACACCACGAGAGCCTGACTGGTACCTGCTGCTGATGTGGGGCCCTCCAGGGACAATGAGCGTCCTTGGACTAGCTGGCTCCCCTCCTGGGTGGCAAAGACCCATAGCACGGCAGCCGCAGGTGGGAGCCCAGGGCACTGCCCTTTTGCTCACCCTGCTACTTTCCTGCCACTGCCTCAATGGCAGCAGACACTGGCTTTTCTGTTTTGAGAACAAGGCCGCAAAGACCCACATCTGCACTTTTCTCACATTTTAACATCAGCCAGTCATGCAAAAACTTAGCAGCGAGGGACTCAAAAGTGCTTTCCCGAAAACGCTCCGGCGGGGTGATCCTTACTTGGCAAAGAGCACAGCTCTCAGTGCGCACCAGGAGTTCTGGTCTCCCGAGCAGACCTCGGGCTGCCCCCAGCTCCTCCCGTGCTGTCTTCTGCTCCATTGTGCTAATGTGACATTTATGCTGCTCCCAAGCCAGGCACTTTCCTTTGTGGGAAGAACTGGCCCTTGCTCGCCCGCGGCCCCGGCACCAAAACCCTATAAAAAGTCCTTTTGTTTGTCCCACCCCCTCCCTCCACCCCCACTGAGCGCACTCCATTCCGTCCGCCCACAGCCTGGGCAGGCAGACCCTTCGGGGGCGCAAGCTGTTGGGGAATGGGGTGCATGTGTCACCCTGAGTGGTGACCTTGAGGTGCCCAGTGGATGCCAGGGGTTGTCAACAAGCATTTCCCCAAGTCCGTTATCAAACACCTCCTGTGGGCTCCAAGTCAGTGACCCCTCCCTAGCCTGCCGGCCCCTCCACACCGCTCAGCACCATGTGTGTGCCGGGCTCAGCTCGGCCGAGGCTCCGGACAGCTCACAAGCGCCTTGGTCAGCCGCCTGTGAGCCACGGCACATGTGCAATGTGGAACACGAGCGCGCGGGGCGCACAGCATGGGGACGCCAGCTCCAAGAGCGGTGGTGTTGAGGCTGCTGCCCAGGCTGCCACGTCTTTGGAGACGGTGTGGATCATCGAAGAGAGAGGCCAAGAACAAGGGTCTCTCTGAGAAGGGCACTGGCAGGCCTGGGCAGGGGTTAGCTCACCTGGTCCTCCTGCAGGAACCGCTCCACGTGTCTGTACGCGCTCGTGTACTTGTGCTTGACGATGAGCTCACACCAGCGATGGCGAACCTTGGGGAGAAGGGAGAGACCAGTCAGCAACAGGACGGCGACTGTGAAAAGGAGACAGAGCTCGTGTATACAGGGGCGGGGATGGGAAGGACTGAGAATCAAGGTGTGTCATGCACAGGTACACACTCTCAATGTGGAATGTCATCATGATGTATCTATAAAAGATAGCAATAAGACCAATTTTTTAAAAAGCCTTATGGCTGCTCTCTGAACTGTACTGTCACTGCTCACTTGTTTAGCTGGACATTTCATTTTTTTTTTTTTTTTTTTTTTGAGACAGGATCTCGCTTTGAGGTTCAGGCTGGCCCTGAGCTCAGCCTCCAACTCACATCACAGCGATCCTCCTGCCTCTGCCTCCTGAGTGCTGGGATTACAGGCTTGAGCCACCACGCCCGGCACTGTGGTATGTGGTACTGGTTGTTGCTGGGGTGAGTCTTCACACCCAGTATGGTATGTGGTTACCAGGAATCAAATCCGGGTCCTTGTGCTTGCAAGACAGGTGCTGGAACCACTGAGCTAAATCCCCGGCCCTGGACATTTCATTTTTAAGAGAACAACCACGTTCCTAATGAGAAGGTCTCATGGTCGGCCCTTGGGAGGGAAGGGATGTGTTTCAGCGCAGTGTTTCAATGTTTTAGACACAGCTGTGAGCAATGAAGAAACGCTAGACTGGACTGGGAAGCACAGCCCCGCCCCAGGCCTGGTGGTGCGCTCTCCCACGGCGTCGCCGGGGCTCCTGTCACAACCCTGACCACTGCATGTCCAGTCCAGGGAGGCAGAGCAGAGCAATGGATGCATTACCGAGAAGACGCAGCTCTCGGATGGCGGGGAGGCAGCACGTCCCTTCTTATAGTTCGGAGGAGGCTGGAGCAGGTCGCTGCTGACCCAGCGGCTCTGCTCCCACCCGGGTCCCTCGAGCACAACACACCAGAAGCACACGTGCTAGAAAGCAGATGCCATCCTTTTAAAAGCTGTACCTTCTACGGGGGAATGGCACAGGAGGAGCCCCGTCTAGGCAACTTAGCAAAACAAAAATTAAAAACCTCAAAACAAAAAACAGAAAAAGTACTGAGGAATGTAGTAAGGTATGAATGAAATTCTGGTTCAGTCTCCAGTATAGACACAGACAGACAGACAGACAGACACACACACACACACACACACCCTGCGACATTTATACTGCTCCAAAGACAGACAGACACACACACACACACACACACACACACCCTGCGACATTTATACTGCTCCAAAGCCAGGCATGTTTCTTTGTGGGAAGAACTCTCTCTCTCTGACTCTACAGGCCAGGTGTAGTGACACACACCTGTTACCCCAGAACTATATAGAGGCTGAGGCAGGAGGATGAAAAATGAGTAAAGCCTCAGCTACACAGGGAGATTCTGTCTCGAAAATCCGGAATTAAATGATGCACTTTACTAAGGCGTACCTGCCTGAATTTGCCAAGAACCCTTCTCTTTCACCAACTCTGGACATCGTGGGCGAGTCTGATTCCTGCTCATGTTCTCTGGAGGCACAGTCACCTGGGACAAGGGCGCCCCCTGCAGGCAGGGGCAGAGTGCTGCAGGCATGTTCCTCACAAGGAAAATTCCATGGGACTGCTTCCGAGCCAGCACTATGCCCTTTCCTACTGCATGGCACCCTGTCAGTTTCATCTGGCAAGCAGCCTGCCATCCCTGTTCCATTACTGCTTCCACACAGGCCACGTGTGGAAAGAAAGGCGAAGTTTTCTTTTTTTTTTTGAGACAGGATCTCGCTTTGTAGTTCAGGCTGGCCCTGAGCTCAGCCTCAAACTCACACCACAGCAATCCTCCTGCCTCTGCCTCCCGAGTGCTGGGATTACAGGCGTGAGCCACGACGGCCCGGCACTGTGGTATGTGGTACTGGGTGGGAGTCTCTCCAGTATTGTATGTGGTTACTGGGAAACCCCGGCCCTTGCGCTTGCAAGACAGGCACCGGAACCACTGAGCTAAATCCCCTGCCCAGAAAGGTGTGTTTTTTCAAAAAGCCTCTCATCCCTCTTTGTTTTATCACCTATGAAGAAGGAAATACTTTGTAGTGATCCATTTGCAGGAGCGAAAAAAAAAAAAAGAAGCAGTTTCAACATTTTGGCTAAAGCTCCTAAAATTAAATCCCTGTCTACTGACCTAGTTGAGTTTTTCCTCCAATCTATTATAAGCAGACTTATGTGTTAAGTAATTACAAATGAATGAAAGAAACGATCGTTCCCCAGGCTGCAGCGGGCTGGGAGCTGGGAAGCACAGTGTCCAGCAGGCCGGCATGGCCCCGAGGGACTGTCGGAGAGCAGCTGCCAGCCTGGGATACCAGGGCAGGAGGGAAAATCTTTCCATCCTCAACCCAATGTCCAACAACAGCCCATAAAAGGGAAAGAGCAGCCCACAAATACCCCGAGCAGCAGGACAAGTCAGTGGTGCTCCTTCGGGTCCGGGCACCCCAGGCCACAGGTCCTTCCCCTCCCGGTGCTCACGCCGCCTGCCACATCTCTCTGCCGCCCTGTCCCGCGGAGGCGCTGCTTCTGTCTGTGAGCTCTGCGGAGACCAGGGCTGCCCGCGGTCCGGGGAGGACCACTGCCACACCTGCTCAGGACAGAGACCTGCTCCATCAACATCAGGCGGGAAGCAAGCCGTAAGCTTCCAAGGGCTTGCACACAGCCTTGCCAGGGGTCTTATGTTTCTCAAGATCTTGAGAATGAAGGGTTTCGCCTCATCTTACTGACACACACGCAGGTAACAAAAGCTGAAACCCGGGCCTATTTCCGGGGAAGACACAGCAGGTCTTCTCTGGCAGTGAGACCCTCTCTTCCACGCTGGGGACACGTCTTCCTGTTCCTAAGTCATCATCCTCTGCATAAATGTGAGTTTACTTCTGGGGCAAATGCCACATGCCTTGGTTCCCCCTTGGCAGCCATGCTGTGTGGGTGCAGAGGTTATGCTAGTGGCTGCCACCTTGTCTGTGGGCCCGGAGGGAACCATGTGCCCGGGCTGGAGGTGCAGACAAGCTGGAGCTGCTCAGGGACAGACCCCAGGTGTGGAGAGCGGCAGGAAGGCACCCTGGCACCAGACCCCCTTCCCTACCGCCGCCCACAGCCGGATTCTAACGTGGACGTGCGCAGTCACAGCACCGGCTCCAGCCGACACGGACGGTTTTCCTCGGGGGACCGAACCAAGCCCAGCTGCCGGTGGAGGGGGAAGGAAAAGCACCCAGTCTACTGCCCTGAGACCAAACAACACACCAGTGACACCAAACCCCTAAGTCACCTTCTATTTCTGGCATGACAACTAGGTCATTAGACAGCGCTGTAATTAGGTGACCTCCCCCCTCTGGCCTGTCCCGGCTGCGGGGCAGCCACTGGCCTACGTATCACTTGTGACATAAGTGCAGAACACAAGAACACATAGCTTGTGCTCTACCATACTGCCTTTTTTTTTTTGGAGACAGGGTCTTGCTTTGTAGTTCAGGCTGGCCCTAAGCTCACTATGTAGCCCAGGCCAGCCTCGAACTCACAGCGATCCTCCTGCCTCTGCCTCCCGAGTGCTGGGATTACAGGTGTGAGCCACCACATCTGGCACTGTGGTATGTGGTACTGATTGCTGGTAGGATGAGTTACCATGCCCAGGCGTTATGCCTGGGCATTGTGGTTACTGGGGATCAAAGTCAGGGTCTTGTGCTTGCAAGGCAGGCGTCGGAACCACTGAGCTAAATCCCTAGCCCCATAATGCATTTTAAAGGAATCCCTGCAAAGGGCTGTCTCAACTCGCTGCTGCCATGAGTGGAGAAAGGGTCTTGATCCGCGTGGCCATCGCACCCTGCAGGAAGATCCGAGGCCCACAGCCGCGCAGACTACAGCGGCCCACAATACGATGAGGCACAGACGTGAACTCATGTGAGCTCGATTCTCAGTGAGTTTCTGACAAAACCATGTGGCCTCTGTGGAAGGGGCTGCCGGCGCGGCTCCTGAGGGGCAGTCGTCCATTCTGGCTGGAGAGCCTCGGGACATGACGACCACGCGCACCCCGCGTGCCCTCGGAGGTGGTCTGTCACCGCCAGGGAACACAGATGCTGTCACTACCCTGGCCTGAAGGCTGGGGAGCTGTCCCTGCCAGGCCTGGGAAGCGGCCCCGGCGATGCAGACGACGTGGAGCCCAGGCTGAGGGCAGCGGGACGTTCTGCGGACCAGAACCCGCTTCCACACACACAGCATACTTTTATTAATTGTATGTGTCCTTGCACATTTCCCCCTCTATTTTTACATTTTTTTGAGTTAATTTGTTGGATGTTTCTGAATATAAGGGAATCAGCTTGACATTAGCTTGATTAAATGACACATTTTCTACAGTGTGTTAACCTTTTAAAGTTCATTCATGGTTGGCCGCACTTGTAGTTTTCAACTGTCTGTCATAAATTTATTATTTTTTCTTGCTATGACATGAGTTCCATTCATATAGTCTCAGTGTTTCCTGGGTAGACACCAAGGGGCCACACTGTGCATTATAATTACACTCATTTCACTGTACTTCACTGTCAAGAGGGTGGAAAATGTAGGAACTTAAGAGTGACTCCAATTCGAGTCACTCTGAACTCCTGCACATGAGGAAATTCCACAAAGTCTGGAGCAGCAGCGCCACCACGGAGCAAACGAAGAGAGAAGGGCAGAAGAGAGGAGAGCAAGGTGGCAGCGGGAGGCAGGTGGGGCCGAGAGGCGAGCAGAGGGGCAGCTGCCCTGGGCGGCACCCCAGGCCCCAGGACTACACACAGAACCCCACGCCCCACGGCCTTGACGGGGACGCCAAGTGACGACCTGACCTGGATTCTCCGTCCCACAATGACACAGACTCCTGCATGACAGTCAGACGCCCACCCCAGGATACTCAGTACAATAAAACCAGCTCTGCAGTCCACTTGGCCTAAGTTTTCTACTCAGGACGTGGGGGCCGCTTTCCGTCGGTGCTCAGTGGGGCTTCAACAGAGGTGTTACTGACGCCACCGGAGAGGACCGAGGAGCCCGGCCGGCTCAGGCCCAGGGCCTGCGTGGACCCGGGGCCCAGGCGAGGGGAGCGGCACTGCTCAGGAGTGCAGGACACTTGCGGGTCTCCGTAGTGGGAGCAGACAGCGGGGCTTGGACTCCGGAGTGGGCAAGTGAAGGGCGGGGAGCAGAAGCCGTCTGTGGAGACTAACAGGTGAGCCCCACAGAATCCGAATCCCAGCTCCAGGGCCTAGGCCCCGCACAGAGGGACGGCCACCGGGAGCGTGGCGCAGGGCTCCGGAGCACGCACGGACTCGGCTTCGGGCTGGCAGTGGGAGCAGCCAGCGAGGGCACAGAAACAGACTGGTGGCCGGTTCTGTCATGGCAGTGTCGCAGGGCATCACACAGTGGTGTGTGCAAGTTTCTAAGCACGGGTGTATGTACACACATGTGTGCGTGCACTGCAACAAAAGGGTTCCTCACTGTACGCAACAGTCTGGCTTTGCTGTTCTTTATTTTCAGAACGCCAGCAGCTGACCTCTACACAGACTTTGTGGGCCGTGCCAGGCCTGGCACTTTCCGGCTTCCTTCTTCCTTGGTGCTCTGCTCATTACTGCCTCGTAAGAACAAAATGTTCGTTAACTGACGAGGTGACGCCTGTGAGACGGAAGGTGCCTGTGCCGGTGCCATGGGCAGGCAGCCTGAGGGGTGCGGGGGAGGCTGGGAGCCATTCGGCTGGGAGGGGCCGGGGCTGGGTCGGGGCTCCCAGCAGCGGGAGGGACAGGCTGAGGCCTTGGAAGGGCAGCATGGACGGGAGGAGATTCTCCACCCGGTTTGGGAATTCTTTCACTCAGCCCCACTGCGAGGCAGCTCTGCCTCAAGACAGTTGCTAGCGCCGAGAGTCCCATGGAGCCGGAACACTCACGGCAGGAGACCCAGCACAGAGCAAGCTGCCCTCTGCCTCCAGCGGGGCTAATGATGGCGCTGCCTGCCTAGCAGCCTTCTAGGTCCACAACATGCCCAGGACTCAGGACACAGCCTAGGACCCAACAGGACCGCTGCAAGTGACACACCCTTCCCAGGACAGGCTGCTCCCTCCAGTGCTGCGCCTGGAAACAGAAGCTGTGAGCACAAGCCCATCCCCACCTGATCTCTGCTCAAGCCAGGGTGCTTCCACACAGAACTCTGGGACGGGGTGGTCAACATTTTTCTAACAAGGGTCAGACACTGGGCAGTTCTGGATTTTGGGCCCTTCAGCCTTGGTCAGCCCAGCGATGAAATCAAATTTGCGGATAAACATCACTTACAAAGACAGGCAGAGGGCTGCGCAGGTCTGGGCTGCAGGTGGGAATGCTGCCTAGGCGGGGCCTGAACCTGTGCTCTGCCTACCTCAGCATCCCAGAGCACTGAAGTGACAGCCTGCACAGCATGCCCAACACGTCACCACTGAGACTACCTTTCCTATGTGGTAGCCAAGCTTTCCTATTGTAGAATTCCCATAACAGCAATCTCACCTGGGATCAAACGCATAATGCCAGACTGAAGAGCAACTGAGACCTTCCTACCCGTCCCGAGGGTGTCCCCCGAGCTTCTGCCTCGAGGAAGGCAGGCTGGGGACACACTGCAGCACTGGTGGGCATGGCGGCCCCACCTCCCCTGACACCACCACGCTTCCTCTGAGGACCCACTGCGCCCATAGCCACAACTCACTGCCTCACTTCCCAACTTTCCCACGGGTGGCTCCAAGTCCCTGGCACAGCCATGTCACCTTCTCTGCAGGATGGACGTATTTCCTTACAGCACCACGCAGGCGGGAGGGGCTGCCCTGTCCCAGCACGCAGCACATGGAGCGCTGATACAGACTTCTCAGCATGCGCGGCCCTTCTGCAAGCTCGGAATGCTCTTCAGCTACTTTGAAATTATAATGCACAGTTGGAAGCTATAAAATGCTTTAAAGAATGCCACCCATCCTATTTATGACAGGAAGCACTCCCCTTTCTTTTTGGTCCTTTTGATTTTGAAATTTACTGCTGGAGGAGAAAAAAAATATGTCCAGGGAACACGATCTGGGAAGCCCATTAAGCCTCATTTAGGGTTCCATTTATATCTGTAAACAGAAAGACAAGGGCTCATGGTGTTTGGAAGTTGGTAAGTCTACACTGCAATAAACAAACCTGCTTTCTCAATTTGTGTCCCTATACTGGGTTTACTTGGCTTGAAAGAGGTTTAGTGCTGGTAAGTGGGCAGCCTCTACAGGGTGGCTACAGGCAGATGGCGCTTCCAGGCCTGGGACCCACGATGCCGGGTGCTTTGATGTGTTCATCCTCGCGAGGGCCACCGGACAGGCTGCCGCCTGGCTGTCACCCAGGCCTGGGCGGCTCTGTCCTAACCGTGTCCCTCCCTCCTTACTGCTCATCACTCTCCCTTAGGCCGCAGCCTGAGCATTACTTTCTGAAGGAGCCGTGGCCCACTTGCTGCTGCGTGGCCAGGTAACATGTGAGGCCCACTTCAGCTGCAGGCAGAGGCTGAGAGCCCGGAGTCCTGCAGCGGAACCTGAGCTGCTTAGAAGTGAAGCTGCAGCAGCTCGCAGAACAGGTTGTCCCCACTGCTGGCAGCCGCCACCCTGGTCGTGCACAGGGAGGACAAGGTAAGGTCAAGTGTGTGGACAGACAAAAAACAGTCATCACAGCCTCACTCGTGTGTCAGTACGGGCAAATCCTAAGCTTTCTTTTCTTACAAACATACAGTTTTATGTAATGATATTAAAGCAATTAAAGGCAAAAAATAGAACTCCAGAGCCCATGTAGGGCCCACCCTGAAATACAGCACAGCCCCCCTCGTTCCAGACAAAGCTGCTGCCTAGATGGCCGGACCCCTGCAATTCGGAGACAAGAAACGCCTCCTCCTTACTCCTCAGGTGACACACAGAGACTGGCATGGCCAAGACGATGATCCTGGTTACCCGTGCCTGGAGCCTGCGCTCACCCGAGGCAGACCCTGCTCCGAAGTGCCTCACCTGGGTCTGCAGGCGTGGCCACCCCTTCCCCAGGACACTTAACTCTGGGGTTAAGTTATTCCTGTCATCTCCGAGGCCGGACACAAGGTCCTGGGAAAGTTATTTTCCAACGGTAGCTCTGGGTACTAAGGACAAAGGGAAAGGACAGACAAGCTCTCGTCTCCTGGAGCTCACAGCTCAGTCGCAAGTGGGAGAAAAACAGCAAGATTCACGTGTTGGTGACAAGTACCAAGGGACGCCATGGAAAGGCCAGATGGGCGTGGATGGGGGTGGGCGGCTCATGCTCAAGGAAGACTCCCTGAGCAGGAGCCATGAACTGACCAGAGGGACAGCCAGCTGCTAAAGGGGCGCCTTGAGTCTTATCTTTCACCACAGTGCGTGTCCGCACAACACTCCAGCCTCCCCTTTCCTTCAAATCTTTTTTTTTTTTTTTCTTTTTAGGTTTTTTGAGACAGGGTCTCGCTTTGTGGTTCAGGCTGGCCCTGAGCTCAGCCTCCAACTCACCTCACAACAATCCTCCTGCCTCTGCCTCCCGAGTGCTGGATTACAGGCGTGAGCCACCACGCCCAGCCCTGTGGTTACTGGGGAATCGAACCCGGGCCCTTGCGCTTGCAAGACAGGCGCCGGAACCACTGAGCTAACTCCCCGGCCCTTTCCTTCAAATCTTAATGACCATTTCTCCAATGCCCTTCTCTGCAGGAGGCAGAAAAACAGACCTTTAAAAATGAAACCCCATGTTGGAGACAGTGGCTACTGTGGTGTCCCCCACCATGACACCACCACAGACACTGGGCCTGCGCTTTCACCCCGCACAAGCCCTTGGTGCTACCCTGGGGGCTTCGGCGTTCTGGGCTTGCTGGGAAGCGAATCTAGAAAGGCGGTGTAAACAGATCTCCATGGAAATGGTGAGTGCACGAGAGATCTGTTGAGATGACAGAGAACCACCAACTGATTTTGGAGTGAAAAGAACTGCTGTGGACTGAGTTCCGTAGACGTGTCACTGACCTGCGTCCCTGAACGGCAAAACACGAACATGTGAGCTAAGGAACAGCTTGCCTTCATGCGTAAGCAATTAACAAGAACTGTGGGGCACTTGAAATGTAGGAGCTAAAACTATAAAATTCTTGGAAGACAGGAAATCTTCTGGTGTTGGACTAGGCAACACTTTCTCACATGTGACCCTGAAGGCACAAGGGGAAAAATGGAGAAAGCAGACTTCATGAAAATCCACATTTGCTCTTCAAATACTATCAAGAAAACAAAAAGACAAACATATGCCGAGAGGGTATTTCTGAAAATTTTATTTGATAAAGGACTTTTTTAAAAAATAGGGCCTTACTATGTAGATAAGACTGGCCCCAAACTCACTATGTAGCCCAGCCCAGCCTTGAACTCACAGCAATCCTCCTGCCTCTGCCTCCTGAGTGCTGGGATTACAGGTGTGAGCCACCACACCTGTCACTATATTATGTGGTTACTGGGGATCAGAGTCAGGATCTTGTGCTTGCCAGGCAGATGCCGGAACCACTGAGCTAAATCCCCAGCCCAATAAAGGACTTTTACCTAGACCATTTAAAGTACTTTAACTCAATAGTGTGGGGAAAAAAAAGAGGCAATTTTCAAATGAGCCAGAGGCTGCCTAGATATTTTGCCAAATAAGATACACAAGTGATCAATAAACAGATGGAAAGTGCTCAGTATCATTAGTCAACAGGGAAAGGTAGATGAAAATGAAGTATGGTACCAGTTCCGTGTCTCTCACGAGATGCTTGAAATCAAGACAGAAACAGGAGAGGAAGGTACAAAACAGCAGGAACACACACGGGTCCCCGGTGAGAACAGCACTGCCACAGGAAGGAGCCAGCCAGGCGACTCCTCAGAACAGCTCCGCAGAGCTAACGGAGGACTCAGCAATTCTGCTGCTACCTGTCTCCTCCAAAGACACAGAGTCAGATGTCTACAGCAGCACTGGTACAGAGTTTTATGGCAGCATTATTCATCACAGAGTGGAAGAGCCCTGGATGTCCGTCCAGTGACAAATGGACACAAGGATGTGGTCCATCCACAGGACTGAAAATAATAAAGGAACGAATGGGCTGAGGGTTGAGTTCAGTGGTAGGGATTCAAACCCCGGCACAGAAAACAACCCCAGAGTTAAAGCACAGCAATAACTGATACACACCACAGACACAGTCCCAAACACTCTGCTAAGTAAGAAGTCACTGACATGCTGTACGATTCCATCTAGCCAAACTCCAGGGGAGGCAAACCCAGAGACAGAAAGCCACGGCTGGCACAGGACTGGTGGTGAGGGGAGGTGGGATGACAGCTACAGGCTACTGGGTTTCCTTCTGGGATGGTGAAAATGTTGTACAACCGAGCGTGGTGATGGCTGCATAGCTCTGAATATACTAAAAACCATAAATTGTGGACTTTGATTGGTACATGAATCACATTTCAAAAAAAGTTATTAAAAATAATCGCCATTGGCTGGGGATTTAGCTCAGTGGTTCTGGTGCCTGCATTTGTAAGCATGAGGTCCGGAGTTTGACCCGGTAACCACATACAAGAATGCTGGGCGTGGAGACTCACCCCAGCAGCAATCAGTACCACATACCACAGTGCTGGGCAGATTGCTCACACCTATAATCCCAGCACACGGGAGGCAGAGGCAGGAGGAAAGTTCCAGGTTGCTGGGAGTTCTAGCCTTGCTTGGGCTACACAGAGAGCTCAGGGCCAGCCTAAACTTTGTAAAGCATGACCCTATCTCAAAAAAAAAAAAAAAAAATCACCATCACCTACCCTTGGATGACCCACGGCTATGCAAAGCTCAGGGGCAAGAGAAGCTGCCTGAGTCCTGTGGGCCAGGGCAGCTGGGCAAGTCTCGGTTACAGGTGACTGATTTCTGGCTGCTGGATCCCCCGTACTTGGGGACTTTCCTGTGCTCGGCCTGGGCATCTGCTTCCACCCACACAGGATCAAGACCAGCTCATCTGTGGAACACAGTTCCATGAGGTCTGAGGTTGTGGCAAGAATAACATGCACAATGAGTAGCCTAGAAACCCTTTTTGGTACCACCTCAAAGTTTAGCTGATGTCTTCATGTTTTTCAATTTCATACCCTGTCACATAAACAAAACACTGCCAGCTGCAGCCCTTGGCACTGCCCACACGCATGGACAGAGCTCACACTGTGCAGGGCCCATGGCCTGAAGCCCCACGTGCTGGGACACCACAAGGCTGCTGCGCTACTGCAGAGCGAAGATGCTGAACAGGGAAGGCACTTTACTCTATATATCATTTTCGTCATTTTCTTGTCTCTGGGGCAAAATATGTGACATCCACAAGTAAAAAGAGGAGAGGTGCATTTGGCTCACAGTCTTACAGGAGCCAGTCCATGGCCCCAGGCAGGGCGGCAAGGCTGAGGGGCTCAGCGAAGGGAAAACCACTCATCTTGTGATGGCCGGAAGCAGAGAAGGTCAGAGAGGAGTCAGGGAAGGGGGATAAATGTGTCCAGGGCACACCACAGCGCCAGCCAGCCTCCTCTGACCAGATCCCATCTACATGCCCCTCAACTAGGGCATCTTCCAAACACGAGGCTCTGGGTGCCATGTTAGAAATAACCTGTAACAAATATGATTCCCTTCACAAATGTGAAAGAAAAGTGTGTTTACAATGAACTGTGTAGATTTTTGGTGTGGATCTCAGAAAAAAAAAATTCTAATACAAAATATGTAAACTAACAAACCTAGAGGCACTGACAAAACCCAGCCCTGATTTCCTAGCGAGGCCGTACAAATAAACTGAACAGAAGTAGCTGGTTTTTTGGATACACCAGAAGAAAAAAAATAGGGTAGTGCTATTTACAGCCCAGAAAACGTGTACGTCTCCTTGTCTTTTTGAGGAAATCTTTACAGCTGGGGCACCTGTGTGTACAGAAGGGGCAGACGAGGCCCTTACATATTCAGGATCTAGAAAACTCGACCAGCTGCTGAACACACAGGAAGAAGCAGTGGCGAGGAACCGTAAGTGAGCAGTCACAGTAACAGAAACTCGGCTAACGAAGTCTGGCGGGACCTGTAACCAGAAGCACATTCACTACATTCTTTTTTTAAATGGATCATTTTTTAAAGTATTTACTTAATGGGTCCTTTTAAGAAAAATAAACCAGGTTTGCTGCCTGCGGCTCTTTTTTCATCCTCATCTATTTAACACTTAATTACCCAAAATAGGCTGTAAGAGTTCATGGATAATAACACACAGTCCCTATCCTTGGAAGTAATAGAATACTGTTAATCTAAAAAGTTGACGTTTTTTAGTCATTTTAGGTTAGCTTTTTTTAGAAAAAAAAAAGATCCCTTTCTCACAGTATAACACAGGAAACGCTGTGGGCTTTCCATAGAAAAGTTCCAGACACTGAATAACAAAGAAAAGAACACTCGAAGGTCCATGGCTTTAAAAAAAAAAATGATAGGGAGTAAAGCAACTACTCCAGCCCTTGCAGTCCATGCTGACCCTCCCTCTGACACTCTAGAGGGGATCACAATGCTGTGTGGGGTCAGCCGCACCTCGTAGCACTACCTCCTGTTGTCCAGCGCAGACGAACCAGCACCTGGCGCCTTGATGTGCAACCCGAGCTATCCACATGGAGGGGCCGACAAGCCAGACCCTTTGTACCTGCAAAGACGTAGTGACACATGGCCCAGTGCGCAGATCTCTGAGTTGTCAGGTGTAGGTGGCAAGTGTCAACCTGCCCACGAGGAGCTCCCTATGAGATATGGGCCCTCAGATTTTATCCCAGAAGAACGCTTCACTAATTGCCACTCAGCTTTCCGGCCCTCCACAATGGTCTCCTTTTTATGTTCGGCCTGAAAACCTGCCTCGTGGGGTTCCGTTCTGTGATGGTGCCTTCTGACAATGCTGGGTGACGACCCAGCGAGCCGGCAGACTGGTAATGAGGCCCCCGGGGCAGCCGGCGGAACAAGGGAGGAGAGGAAGCAGGCACCAGCTGTGGGCCTCCGGGCACCGGTGCTATTCCTGCTCAAAAGCCTTAGCAACCCAGGGCGGTCCCACGAGTGCAGGGACCTTAGTCCCGGTCCCGAGCACAGCTCCACACCCACAACTGCCTCCTGAGTGACGGTGGGGGAGGCCCTGTGCCCGCATGTCACGGGATCACGGGGCCTGGATCACTGTGCTCCCGAGTCTATGTGAGGAGGACAATGCAGCCAGAGACTTGGGGTACATACTGCACTGTAGCCACCGCTCGAGCATCCAGACAGCGAGAGCACGGGGGAAGGACCCCTGGCCTTTCCTCTAAACCACTGCGTGAGAAGACGGAAAGAAACGTCCCCCGTGTGACCAGAAGGAAGGGGGAGCCAGGGGCTGCGGCCCTGCTGAACACGGTGCATCTCCTGAGAGGGAGAGGGGTCCCCACATGCATTCAAAGGTATGAGCAGAGCTATAACCAGTGTGAGACACCTCGCCCCTTGACACCGCTCGAACCTGTGGATCCCTGTGTGCTGATTCATGGAAACAATGCTTCTGGCCAAGATGAAACTCCCAAGGGAGCCTCAGAGCTGATGGACGCTGGCACTGGGCAGTACAGCCTTCCACTTCGAGCCTAAGTCCCAGCAAATGACAACTTCCCACGAGCAATGTACTGAAGTGCCCGCCCCTGCTCCTGCTCTACCCAGCCCCAGGACGCAGGAGGCCCAAGCTGCTGGGCGAGGTCAGCAAGGGCTCTAGCCGGAGCGGGGGAGTGGGGCAGGTCTGGGAGGCTGAGTGTTTGTCCAGCGGCAGTCAACCTTGAGAGTGTCCTTTTCAGAGAACTCAATGGATGCCTGGCAAGGCTTAGTGCACACTAGTGGCGAAACAGGTTTGTCCTTTCTTCCTGACCTGTCCTCCCAGACTGACTTGCCACTGCTACACCTTTTTCTTCCAAGCAAAAGACTGCTGTCACCTCTTCCAAGGTGACATGCTCTGGGGCCTCAGGCAGGGGTAGAACAGGCTCGGGGCCACCTCTATACGTCATCAGCCATCTTTCCAGTCACCCCACTCTGTACTGTAGCCAATTGTCACTGGTCATTTAAAATGAGAATTTGCAAACTCTCCCTTGTGGGCTAGCCAGTATTGAAGCTCTGATTATTTTTTTTTGAGACAGGGTCTCGCTTTGTAGTTCAGGCTGGTCCTGAACTCAGCCTCAAACTCAGCAATCCTCCTGCCTCTGTCTCCAGAGAGCTAGGATTACAGGTGTGAGCCACCACACCCAGCACTGTGGTGTGTGGTGCAGATTGCTGGTGGGCCTGAGTCACCACACCCAGCATTGTTATATGTAGTTACCAGTATTGAACCCAAGGCCCTTGCACTTGCAAGGCAGGTGCCGGAACCACTGAGCTAAACAGTCGGCCCTGAAGTACAGATTCTTAACCAGAGCACTTCCGCTGGGGACGTCTGGCAGTACCTGGAAACACACTTGAGTGCCACACTGGGGTAGATGTAGACAAAGCATTACTACTAGTACTTCACAGACAGTGAATGCAAAGTGTCGACAGCACCCAGCACAGCCTCCTACACATAAGGTAACCCCTTATCCAGCCCCAACACCAGAATGGCTGGCCTTCAAAACTTTCCCTTTGAACAGACCCACTCCCTGCTCCAGTAAAACCAAACCGCCACTGAGGCGAAGGCAGGATGTCGGGCCCAAACACGTAAAGGGCCCGGCAGGACAGCTGGGCAGCCTGGAAGTGCCGACTGGGCCAGAGTTCGCATCTAGAAACTGAGCAGATTGTTTTTCCTCCAGTCTCTGCCAGTCTGCATAGATTAAAAGAAGATACAACTAAAAGAGAATATAAATGTTTTAGCTAAGTAATAAAACTTTACTATTATGGACCAAATTAAAAAAATGTGAATCTTACACGAGCAGAAACGATGTTAAACTCTGCTTGGCTGGGGGAGCAGCTCGGGAACAGGGAGCTTGTCTACTATGCCAGCAGTCGCGCTCCACCCCCACTGTCCCCCAGCCTGGAACTATGAGCGCTCTCGTCTCTTCAGTACATTCACTGACATTTTCTCATTTTATGTCATTCACAATCCCATGAAGAAGATACTCAAGGCTTCACTTTAATTTGAGGAAGTTAAGGCTGGGGTGACCACTCCTTAAAGTGCACGGGGGAGAATCAGGACAGCAGGTGAAAGAAAACCCTGAAACCCCTCTCGCCAGCATTTTTCAAACGTCAGGGAGTGATCCATTAGCAGATCATAAAATGAACTGACTACATCACAGGGCACATTTTAAAAAGAAAATGAACAGGACAAAACATCAACGTAAAGTTTTTCCAGTTGGACGTGCAAAAACAAAACCTTCAAAGCTCTCAGTTTAACAGAAATCCTGCCCTGCTGGTAAGTAAGATGGAGTCAGGCAGAGGGGTGCCTGGGAGGCAGCCCAGCTGGGGGTCTCGGACTCCAGCGGTTCAGTACTAAGTCCAAGCCTCAGGAGGCAGCAGACCCCCGCTGAGTGTTCCACAGGGATGGAGAATGGCGAGTCCGCTGGCTCCACCTGAGCAGGAGCCGTCCTTCTCTTTGGGGTGGCCCTGAGGCCACACGGCTCAGGGAGTCAGAGCATGTGGTGCCCACATTTCCTTGCTCCATCTAATCCAGGTGGCTCCTCTTGATGAAAGGACTTCTCCCAACTCTCTGAGGAGATGAGCTAACAGCCTCTTCCACAAACTTCATCTTCTGGCTGAAGCACCAGAGTGGCTGCGGCACGGAGGTGGCACAGCATGGCACAGGCCTTTCTGGTGCACAGCACCACCGCTTCCTGAGCCAGATGAGACCTAAGCTGCTGCTTTTTAATTTTCAAAGAGGACGCTGGAAGATGCCACCGCCAGGGTGAGCCTCTAGTCGATGTGCTCGGTGACAGTCTGGAGGAGGAAAAGACGCTTGAAGGTCCCTTGTGGGTTCGTGGGGAGAAGACATCACAGAGCAAGTCCCTGGATCCTCACTTACCTCCCTGCTGTGGGGCAGCTGGCTTCCCGTTTAAGAGCTCTGTCCGCCACGCAATGTACTATTTCAAAGGGATCTTGAAAAGCACTTTGGTTCCACACTCAGTGGTCACACACATTTTTAAATCTGAAGGCTCTTTCTTTGAGCTTCAGTCAAAAACTGCAAACAAAGTGCTTCTATGGACTGAATTTGCCTTCAGTTCATCTTCCTTCCCAGTTGAGGGAGCTGGCAACCTTCCAGGCCATGAAATGTGAACGCGCCCTTGGCTGCATCCTGCCCAGTAAGGCGGTTGGTGACAGCCTAGAAGCATGCCACAAAGTGTCACGTCCCACCTTCTCAGCACCTTCTCCTTGTGCACCTTCCCTAGAATCAGGCACCAAGGTATTCACCACTCTGCGCACCTCACAGGGTGCAGCAAAGGGAAGGCGGTGACCAGACTGGCGTCGGGGAGGCCGGTCCTCCACGGCGCTCCGCAGGCCTCAGAACCTCTGCCCAGAAGAGCCAATGGCTGCAAACAGCACTGCGGCACAGAAGCAACACAACCAGCAGGCCATGTAACAAGACTAGCTCAGGGCCTGCCCGGACACGGGGGGAAGAAGCGCCCCCGTGCCAGGGCTCAATCAGCTGTCGTGGGCTGGACACTTTCTGTACTGGGCCTCTCATCAACACTGTGTCTCAGGGCCTGTGGCCCTAACTCACCTGTCCCTGCCGAAAAGCCCCCAAGGCCATCTTTCACTGGGACACTCAGTACACAGCCTACGCTTCAGTGTTTCTTTGGCCACTTTTGAGTGACTGCTTCTCGGTTGACATTTGAGAGTACATAACAATTTAACTTGTTCAGTCATGGAAGAATACCAAAAACCCGGTCAGAATCCTCAGGACATATCCCACCAAGTTGTAGTTCTTTCTTTCATGAAATGTTTGTCACTTAAAAGAAAGGCAGTTAGCTATGAGAATGTCATTTGGAATTCAGAGAACTGATGTTTTCCCATTTAAAAAAAGTCTTAAGTGATGCTTAGCTTTTTAACCCAAACACACTGACTTCCTTAACTTATATGGAAATATTCTAATGGTAGAAATGAACATCATTTGTAACTATGTTGACTTAACCAGAAACGCTCTGTGAATTTATACTGATCCACCAAGAACAAATCCAGTGTTACCTTGTTATCAGCCAGGGCGAGAGAAGGAAGTATGTTGGCCATTGGCAGGGACGCGTGGTGGCGGTGGGGACACAGGACCTATCCAAGGGTGACCGGGCAGCACAGCAACCATCTTATTCCTGAACCCATTTCGCCTCTTCCTCCCAGGTGTAGCCCTGGGATGGGCACACAGGGCCAAGAGCAGGAGGGCACTCCTGGTGGAGCCAATGGGATGGCTGTCACGTGCCTTAGGAAGACGCTGTCTGCATCAAAGGCCCATCCTACCCTCAGCCTCTGAGCTGCGCTCTGAAATTAACTCACCTCTGTGTTCTTATTAAGGCTTGGAACTTTGAAGTGTGTAGGTGCCAACATTTTTCTAGGGCTGTTTCCAAACAAGAAACCTGTCCTCACACGTCACACAGTAATTTTGATAGAAACTGCTTTTTTTGTTTTACAAGACAGAACCGTGTGTATCATTGGGTTAAATTTAGTAGCCATGAAAAAAAAGGGCAGCAACTATTCAATTAGTTAAGCTAACAGAGTTTCTAGAAACTACTCTGCTTATCCAAAACCCTGTTAGTTTTCTGGTTCTGAGTGATGGGCCTCACACTAAGAAAAGCCATCAGGCTGACTGTAGAGCCAAGGAGGCTGCCTGGAGGCTCGGCAGAAGGGCCAGCAAGGCGTACACTGGGCAGAACAAATCACCCCGGCCAGGCATGGGTGTGCATGGTCCCCAGGGGTCTAAAAAAAGTAAGAGAAAAGATGACAACTATCTGGAGATGTAGTAATTACATGACATTCAAGTTTTTGGGTCCATGAAAGGTTTCTCTGGCCAAATCCACAGCTAATGACTAGTTGTCTGCAGCAGTTTTAGAGCCACAACAAAGATGAGTAACCACAGCAGAAAGCATCATCCCGGAAGTATGAACCGTTGGGTCCTTTACAGGAAAAGCACACTGACCACTACTCCTGGCCTGTGCTGAGTTCACACATCTGCACGTGTTGTCATTCCACAACGTCTCTCCATGGAACCACCCCGATCCCTCGGCTGGTGGCCTCCTCCTCCGGTCTTTAGGTCTTGGCTCAATGTCCCTCTGACTGATCTCTGTCTAGAGAAACAGCGCACCTTCACGTGGCACAGCCCCTTCCCAGCTCTTGGCCCACGATGTCTTTGTTCACTCACTTGCCATCTGCTCGAAAGTGAGAGGGCATACACGCACCGCACGGTGCAGACCACGCAGGCCACACGAGTGAGCCACGCCGCACTTGGATGATCCGCAGTCACCGGAGCTGTCCTGCCTCTGGGCACCATGACAAACTTTGTAAGACATAAAATAAGCAACCAGGTAAAACCTGTTGTCCTTCTCAAAGGCTGAAGAAGTTATAAGTAACAGGAAGTCAGGCCTCAAGTTAGGAACAGGATGCATTCCATGCCAAAAGGAAGAAGGGGAACAGGGCCTCGCAGCACAGCTTCTGGGCATCGAGGGACAGGTGCCCAGTGCCTACTCTGACCCTCCTGCCTGGTCCATGCGGCAGGCGCCTAGCATTCCACTCCCATTACAACAGCCTGATGGCTATAAATAGGAAGGACTTTTAAATACTCATTAAAAATAACAGTTTGGCATTTGGAAGCTCCTATAAACAAAACTCTGAGAGCTGAGATAAACAGCAACAGTTGCACATCTGATCTACGCTCAGGTGAGTGAAAAGCTACGTGTGTTGTCTCTGGAGTTTTCCAGTTACTCCTCAATCTGTGGGGCTTTCAACTGCTCAACAATGTCCATCTCACTTTTTGGTCAGTAAGACACAGGCCATTCTCAACTTACTCCATTCCAATGATGGGGAAATCCATGATAATACTGCATTAACCCAGTACGGACAAAGTAATTTCAAAAAATACGTTGCAAAGAACAGGGAGAAATTACTGTTTGGAGATATTTTGAATTTTTATACATCTTCATTTCAAGAGCTCAATATGGCCGCCATTTTGAACTGTACAGTTGTTCAATGTTCACTTATTTTCAACTGACTAAAAACCAAAGTCACTTGCACTTTTACATTTTAGTTTTACATGAGAGCTTTTTTTCTTTGACCTCTTCTCGTACTTTAATTTAAGGTGGCTAAATATGTTAGACATTTACTCTTCTATGTTTTTAAAACCTGGAATTCATCTTAGGGTTCATATTGCGTTTTTCCCAATAAGCTAGAAGATATTAAGGACCACATCATATTGCGTTCCCACAAGCATTCCATTTTCCCCTTTAAACCAGGGCTGCTAGATTCAGTTCTCATTTCCTCTACACGTGGCTCCTTTTCTGTCCTAACTGAATGCAACCAACATGCAGCTGAGCCAAGTTTTCTTAGCATGCAATAGGACGGCACTACCATCAGCGTGCAAGACGCTCGCCCGGGCTCGTAACCCTGACACTCCTCCTGGCCGCTCACTCTTCAGGAGACTTCTGTCCACCTTTGTGACTCAAGATGGAGAAACTTAGGATCTTGAGCGGTCGAGGTTATCAGCACAAGAGGGCTCTGAGCCGCACAGCGCTCAGCTTGGGAAGCAGCGGGCACTCCACTTAAAGCCCTAGTCCTTCACTCCTAACTACGGGTTTCCAGTAGTGAAGGGGCCTCGGCCCTCCCACCCGCAGGGCTCCCCAGTCAGGCCAGTTACCTCGGCATCCTGCTCCTGCAGACGGTATGTCCTCTGCAGGGCCTGCAGAGTCGGGCGGCTCAGGGTCTTCTCCTCCAGGAGGCGCTCCAGCAGCAAGACCAGCTGGTCTGGGACAAGCTGAGGGAGAAACACAACAGCCTGTGACGACGCCATTCAGCTGAGGAGAAATTAAACCACAGACAGCGATACGAAGGCAACCTGGGTGCTGCTGGCTAGTGTCGGAATTGTGCTGACTGTGGCGCTGACTTCTGTGAAACTCTCGGCAAGCACCTTTCCTCAGTCACTGTATTCTGGGCTCCAGTGACACCCTGTCTCCTTGGCTTTTCATCTCAGGTTTGTACTTAAGCAGATCAAAATGGTTCTTACCTTATGAGACATTACTGTGGTTTACTAGATCCTTGCCTTTACGGCACACATATGCTAAAAAATGTTATTTGGCCTAGATAAGCATTCGAGAAGCCCTTCAATTTTAGGCAGACACATAGAAGTTCAACAGAAATAAGCAGTTTCCAATTTCCTTTCTCGACAGAGGAATAAAAGAACATGCAATGAAACAATTACTGTGTCGCAATCTGTTCATTATAAAAATTCTAAGTTTATAATACACTAAAATTTTTTTAAAGGATACACCCATGATTATACATATAACAACACACACATACACATACCCACACAACACAGATACACAGTCATCCATGTTCCCATGGTTCCAAGGCTGGGTCAAAATGGTATTACCAACAAAGGGCAAAGAGAAGGGCAAGTTCTAATGTGATGCAAAAACCCCACAAAGCTGTGTAAGGCCAACAACTGGGCCAGATTACTGTGTCTGCTCATTACCACACCCAGGCCCAGCAGAGGCCCGGGAAACAGCTCAAAATATTCCTCTCCCAGGAACAGAAAAGCGCTCACTAAAATCAAGGGCTTAAAACTACACTTATCTTCCTTTTGACCGCGCTTATGTCCAGATAATCCTGGTTAACAAACCCAACTGTCACTTCTTGCTCCTCAAGAAATTTTAGAAATGACTGGCTGCTCTCTACCTTTCCGTCCCGAGCGTGCATGCTGCCTGGCCCTCACGTTCACACACACACACTCTCTCTTCCAAAATGAGCGTGCAGGAAACTGCGCGCGCGACACTCCCCATCCAGTTTCACCAAGAAAGCACTCCTGCGTTCTCAGCCCTGCCTGCCTCCCCACACACAGGTGCGCGGGCGGAGGGCACAGAGGCACATCAGCTGGTCCCTGGCTGTGTACCACCCAAGAGCACCTGACTGCCATGCCGCGGCCAGAGGCTCAGGGGCTGGCAGGAGCGGCAAGGTGTGCGGAGCACAATTACACTACGATTAGCACTGACACCAGGTCCTTCTTGGGACTCAAGAATGTCTACCGATGCCCTTTCTAGAGAAGTCGCTGGGCTGCAAGATGCTTCAGAGACCTCAGGTCACTGGATAACTACGAGGAACAACAGCACCCATTCTACCATTTGAGACACAAGGCTGTACTTACATGGTATCAGGTCTGCTGTTTCATAGAAAGGGCCAAACCCAGGGCCCAGCCTCGGCTGAACCTCGAGGTTCCCCTCACGCACCCTCGGGTGGGCAGGCATGGGCTGCAGAGCCCAGCAGAGACACTGTATTCTGCTTCCCTTGTAGGCCTTGCCTGCCCTGGCTCTGGCTCCGCTCTCCCGCAGGTCCATCTAGCACTGCCCCCTTGGCCCTGCTCTTCCTCGCTATTCTCACCAAACCCTGCAGTGACTCACAACGTTGTTACAGAGGTCCTTCTCTGCCAGAAGCTGACCCTTCAGCCGACAGCCTAAGAGCACCCCTAACTGTTCTCTCAAGGCCACACTGCATGGCCTCCTCAACCCTCACTCTAACTGCTGCAAGGACATCTGGGACTGGCTGAAGCGTTCCTGGGGAGGGCTCAGGTGAGAGGCAAAAGACAGACAGCAGTGTGGACACCGGGTGGGGGCTGCAGGCACCAGATTGGATCTGAGTGGCCCCACAGCCCAGCCCACACAGGCACCGTCAGCCTGTGAATAGCCAGCCAGAGGGCGACAGCGTGGAAGGCAGGCTGCTGGGACCAGCCAGCGGGCCGCAATGGGGGCCATGCATGCCCTGCTAATTTACAGAATTACAGGGGAAGAAAGAGTAGAAAGAAAAGCTCTCCCTATTGTGTGTTTGTGCTTACAAAGAGGTCTATTGTTAGAACTTGGTTTGAGACTTGGTTTAAACTGAGGCGACCACGGAGGAAAGGATGCCTTGAGAAAACGACAAACTAGCTTGGTCCTCCACTGACCCTGGCTGGGATCAACCAGGGAACACAAATGCACTTTAAAACTCAACGCACTACTAGGATGTGAATCCCTGGACCCATCCTTTGAACCTCAGTCTCCTCCCACGCAGAAAGCTCCCACATCTGCACAGAAACAGAACTGAGAAGATCACTGAAAGCCTTTGTTCTCTCCAAATTGGACACAATGGAAATATTTAAAGCTCAGCCCCCTGACTTTTGACAGACACTTGAGACTCGGGGAGGGAGGCCACACGGCATCAAATCTTTCAGGCTCTTCATGAGTTTAATTGGCTTTAATGGGGGAGGCAGAGCAAGGGCGTGCAGCGTCCTGGTGCGGAGCCTTCTGCGGTGCAGCCCGGGGCACACCTCACAAGAGCCGGCTCGCTCAGGAGCGGGCAGGACGCAACCGGCACTGCACAGCCACGCCTCCCTCAGAGTGCCAGGAGATTTGGGCCAGGCAGACTTCTCAGAACCAACTTGTAGAAATACTCGCACTCGGTAAACACCCTGCAGCTACCTAGCTTTCAACTGTACCTCTCTACCTCGGGCGAAATGGTGCTTCTAAAAAGTACAATGTGATCAGTGATCAAATGCTGTTTGAAGCCACAGACAAAACTCAGGATCATTCATTCACAAGTGAACATTACATCATTACTTAAAAATGAGAACATGGAAAAGTAAAATCCATCAATCCTCTTTGAAAGAAGATTTTAATATTTGCTTCTGTGCAAAAATGCAGTTAAGTAAGTAGACTTTAATATGGATATCTTTTCATAAAGTAAACATTTACTCCATGTAAAGCTATTCCACGATGAAAAATAGGACGTAATACACTAAAATGTTTGCAAAGCAGTGGAAAGATATCAGATACTAGCAAACGTGCCCAGAGGCAGTGCCTGGCAGGCAGGCCAGCCCTCACAGCTGGCACTGGGGGAATGAGAAATGCTATGCGGATCGGCCCACTCCCACCCACGGAGAAGTCGGATTTCATAGGACTTCTGGGCCAACTGCAGGAGACAGACGTGGCTTTGGCCGTACTATGGCACAGGCATCGTCTCCTGAGGAAGAGCACCTTGAAATGTTACTGAGGGAACCTGCCCGGATTTCTGAGGTCTGACAGTACTTGTACTCACATCACAGCCACGCAGATAAAAGTCCTTCCTTTGCTTTGTACACAGAAAGAATTCATCTGTTATTATTTCCATATGGACATCAGCTCAGTATTTTTAAAACGCATCTGCCTCAGGAACTCAGACAAACTCAAACTACGGGGTGCCCAAGTCATGTGGGTACTTGAAAAAGAATCGCACAGGATGGTAAAACTCACAGGAACACAAGAAACAGACGCTAACGCGGATCAGTCAAGTACAAATCTTGTTTGTTCAGGGCTTTAGAAGTCTGTATTCTTGAAGTAAACATGGAAGACTTCACAGTTGTTGATTACTGAGAGGTCCACATAGAAAAAAGTCTACTTTTATTTTCTGCAGTCAGCTAAAGAACTGACTCAAGTTGTACAGCACTGAGCGGTTTAAAAGTTTCTTCTCAGACTCTTGGGAAGAAAATATGAATTTTCCAAAACTACCCTCCTAAGCTATCCGCAGCACAAAGAAAACAAACCCAGACTCTCCCAGAACCTCTCACGGCCGTGACGGGGCATCACTCACCCCGCGCTCCCTGAAGACCACCCACATGACTCGGGCCTCCGCCGGCTCCTCCATCCGCAAGACGCAAAAAGGCCGGGACACCGCACACTGAACGTCCACAGCAGGCAAGAGCTGTGACCACGGCCCGTGGCCACGGACACTCGAGTCCCTCCCGCAGGCCAAGGCAGCACCTCCTGGGCGGCCGGCTGGTGTGCAGCAGTAAGTCACTGTGCGGCTCCTGGACGGAATGAGCCCGGGACTAATGTAGCCGCCGATTGACAGTGGCGTGAGTTCTATTATTACCCCATTATCACTCTGGGATCTGTGCCTAAATGAAGCATGCTTCCTCCCTGATGCCATTTCCTTTTATCCTGGCTGGAGACTAAAAGCAGATCAATGGGGGCAATACATATGATGTCACTTCAATTTATAGCAATGGCCTCTCCCTCTTCAGTCTGTCTGAAACACACAGAAAGATCAATTCTTCCCAAAAATGGTTAAAAAATGCTTAGGGAGCATTCATCTTCCAGAAAAGTATTCTCTGCTATATTTGTCTGTGTTACTACGGCAGGAACTGTTTACACAGAACAAAAACAGAAGAAATGGGGGAGGGAGGCAAAATCTCAAATTCTCCCGTAAGCTGGAGACGTGATGGCCGAAATCCAACACAGGCAGGACCCAACCGGAAAGAAAGCGGGGGACCTTTGAAGGTCACATGCAGAGACCTCTGGTAGAGGGACGAGGCAGATTTCCTTTGCCCTTGGATTAAAAAGGTGATTGTGAAGATATAAAATGTCTCTTGCTCTTAAGGTTCCCCTAAACCTAGTTAATCCCTTGCCATTGTTCTCAGAAAGCTCACGACCACCCACACCTCCACAGGTGTGAGGGGCCGGCATCATCTCCACAGTGCCCTCATATTACAGCGACAAGGACGCTCGGCACAGGACAGAACTTAGAAACCTGGGCATCTCTCCGTCACAGCTCTGAACGAAATAAAACAGAACAAGTAAAAAGACACTGCACTGAACACCTTTTATGAGTGTTGACAATGGTGCAAACTTAAGGTATTAAGGATAACATTCCTTAAAACAAGAGTTCTTCTCACAACCCAAAAAAGAAACAGGAAATGCGAACCCAAGTATGGCCATGGTCTTTATAACAGTGTCAAAAAAAATGACCTTCTGTTTCTGCAACTTTTTAAGGATGAGTATTTTTGTAAGCAACAAAAATAGACAATACGATGTACACAGATAAGTGTCAGCTCAGGAGCCACCATCAACAGGGATACCGTGATAAAAGTAGCATCTCCAGTGTACATTAGAGACTTGTGCAGAAGAAAAGCTGCCTGGAAATGCTACTAAACCCAAAACGTATTAAAGAAAAACTGTTCCTGACATGTTGATGTAAAAAGCACATTTCAAAGAACTGTCAAAACTGAAGACTTAGCTCCACACTGCTCACTTTAGGAGTACAAAACTGGATTTGCTAGCAAACGACGCTCACCAAATAATGAAGAGTGAAAATATTTTTCTACAAAATCAATCAACCAACAGGCAGATTCCCAGAAGAATCGGTTAATTTTGATTATCAAACATCTTCAGGGACTATATCCATAAGTTAAATTTTTGAAAGAAAATCCAAGCTACAGCAAACATTCAGATAATTCATTTCATTACAGAAAAAAAAAGCATATTATGTTTCTGGGAAACCCTTCCAATAGCTACAGTTTAAAAAGACAACTGCACTTGGGAGCCATGCTGGCACTACAAGGATTAAAAAGATAGCCACATAGCAAAGAGCATCTGAAATAATTTATTGGCACAGATCATTCTGTTTCCAGACCACAAGGACCGGATTTTTACGTGCTATGATTTCCTTAACATTTGTTAAAACTGTTATCCAAACTCTATGTCTAACATAAAGCATTATTTGAACTGCATGGTACACCACTACTGTGTGTTATTAGATGAAAACAAAGCATTATCAACACTCAGACTGAAACTTTCCAAGGATTTTACACGAGATGCTCGGGATTCTCATGTCTGCCTCCCCCGAGCTGGAATTCGCCAGAACTACAATGGGGCCACATGAAGAACTCTGAAAATTTGGATTTTATGTTTTCTAAAATATTCTTGAAAAAGAAACTACCAGTTCTTAAATGCTTTAGACTCTGCACTCTCCCATGTTTGAAGAATGACTTGTTTAAGGATTTCTAAAGAATCAGAACACTTCAAAAGTATCAAAGAATACTTTTAACTTTTCTTCTATTTTTTTTATCAAAATCTGCTTGTTTCCTTAGAATAATGTTCTTATTTAATAAGTGTACTTTAAAATCTTGAATAAGCATTGATATGAAACTGAGTTCCTAATTTAAAGACTACAATCTGTTCTAAGTTCTAGCTACATACTAACTTATGACACTTTGAAGTTCAAAATAGGAAGATATTTTTATTGTCAAAATTGTTAGCTGCTTCTGAATCAGAATAAGATATAATTTAAGTGGAACATTATGCAGCTATTAAAAAGAGTAGAGTGGCACTTTTCTAGCAATGTGGGGGAAAAAGTGTAGAACCGAATGTAGAATATGATTCAGTTAGTATAAATAACATTTTTTTTTTTTGAAACAGGGTTTCGCTTTGTAGTTCAGGCTGGCCCTGAGCTCAGCCTCAAACTCACATCACAGCAATCCTCCTGCCTCTGCCTCCCGAGTGCTGGGATGACAGGCGTGAGCCACCACGCCCGGCACTGTGGTGTGTGGTACTGGTTGCTGCTGGGTGTGGGTCTCCACACCCAGTATGGTATGTGGTTACCGGGGATGGAACGCGGGGGCCGTGTGCTTGCAAGACAGGCGCCAGAACCACTGAGCTAAATCCCTGGCCCTGTATAAATAACTTTTTTTTTTTTTTTTTTTTTTTAGGTTTTTTGAGACAGGGTCTCTCTTTGTGGTTCAGGCTGGCCCTGAGCTCAGCCTCAAACTCACATCACAGCAATCCTCCTGCCTCTGCCTCCCGAGTGCTGGGATTACAGGCGTGAGCCACCACGCCCGGCACTGTGGTATGTGGCACTGGTTGCTGCTGGGCGTGAGTCTCCACACCCAGTATTGTTATGTGGTTACCGGGGAATTGAACCTGGGCCCTTGCGCTTGCAAGACAGGCGCCGGAACCACTGAGCTAACTCCCCGGCCCATAAATAACTTTTTAAAGACACAGAAATCAAGGAACTTTTTATACTGACTTTTACTTTGAGAATCCTACACAAGCTATCTGCCTTTCTTTTTTCTGGTTCCAGCTCGAGCTGAAATATTTTCCTCAAGTCCTGCTATAAATATTTCCTACTAGGTTATTTAATGGAGAGAAGATCAATCACTCTATGAAGAAATATACTTACCACAACCTAATCTAAGAGCACAGAAATGTGTGAGCAAAAAATGAGGGCCAGGGGCCTCTGTGAGGCAGGCCCCCCAGCACCGCTGGGCACTAAGGAATGTATCGCTGTTTCTCTAGCCTTAGTCCTATCACTAGTTTTTTCTTTTCTTTTGTAAATTTTTCTGCAGTACCAAGGACTGAACTCAAGGCCTTCACATTGAGCTTTGAAATTTTTTAAAAAGCTGAGCGTGGCAGCATGTGCCTGTTCGTAAGTAACCTCAGCCCTCCGGAGGGAGGCTAAGGCAAGAGGACGACCACCAGTTTGAAGTCAGTCTGGGCTAGAGTTCAAGGCCAGCCTGAACTACACAATGAGACTTTGCCTCAAAAAGGAGTGCCGAGGTTGCAGTCTACAAGAGCTGCTGTCAATAGACAATTCAGCCAAGTCACTAAGTTGGGCTGGTACTTGCCATCCTCCTGGCTCTGCCCCCCAGCATTTTAAACTAAGCTTTCTAAATGCTTTGCTGATGTATATGAAGCATTATGCCAATCACAGGCACAGATTTTATACTGTCATCTAAACAGAAAATGTCAAGTATCTGCAAATTTTCCAAGGGAAAATGTACTAGGTACATTTTCATTCAAGCCCAGAATGTCCTCCTTTCTGACTTCCTATATTATTAGTTCAATGTCAAAAACTTGATAATCTGTGTGGGGTTATTTATTAGAAATGTAATACTTTCAGTAAATAATTACACCAACATGTGGTCATAATATTTGGGTGATTTTATTTTATACAGGTCTATGTTCCTGGCTAAAAGAAACAGAAACCATGCACAAAAGTACTATGTGCATTTGCATAAATAACTGACATAAAATCAGCCTGCAAAAGATTTGTCCTCTAAATTACATGTACCAGCAAATGGGAAAAAACACTGAGATAGAAAGTACTGTCTTCGGAATCTCACAAACAAGGCTCAAGTTTAAACAAGAATAACTGAATTAAAAGAAAACTATTTTAACTTGCATCAGAAGAGTAGAGATTCTAAAGAAAAATCCTTGTAACCTGAAGCCCGATCTTGCTCATTTCATGTGCCACTTACTCCTAAGTTTGACAGTCAAACACTGTTATCAAACTGAAATAAACGATGTGGTGCCGACACAGTAAGATGGAGTACCACAGTACTAGAGTCTGCAAGAGCCGCCGTCAAGGAATTCTGTGTAAATTTTTTACATAAAATAAATTTATAGAGCTGCACGCAAAAATTCACACCAGAAGTGACTATCATTTCTGAAGTAGAACGAATTAAAAAAGACACACACTGAAATTTAACAACCTAAAGTTTTAAAAGCATTCCATGTAGTAACAGATCTGGGGGATGATTTCTCATATTTACAAAGGTGATGGTAAAATGAATCAAATGGCTTTCAAGTGTAATGGAGGCAATCAATGCAACGGTGGCCCTGTAATGTTTTCGCAAAGCTAATAAATTAGAACCTATAAGGAATCCTAACAGCCTGTTTTACTCTATGTATAAAAACTTAATATTTCTTGGAAATAATCTGGCGTTTTGCTTTCTACAATCTGTTAAAACTAGCTGATAAAGGCCAAAAGCAACAGCTTTAAAAAAGGAAAGGAGGAAAAAGAGGGAAGGCACAAAAGCACTGTAGAGCCAATGGTGATCACAAGCATTGCAAAGTGAGAGAAAGACAGGCGACAGCAGCCACGAGAAACCAAGTCCGCCCTCGGACCCTCAGGTTAGACAGCGATTCACATCGACACAAACTGTGAAGCAGGAAGCGTAATTTATAAATGAATTTCCCTCCTGGGTGTTTATTCTGAGAACTAAAACACTAACATTCCGTTACTCTTAGTTCCTGTCCTTTCTTCTCCATAGCGGTGCAGTCAAGACAATATAACCACATCTTTTGGGGGGCAGATTGTATTTTCTAATTCTTTCAATGTTTTCTTAATAAATTTAAACTAAACATAAATTTTAGCCACATGTTTACCTTTTGCCAGGTGGTGTGTGTCATAAAGCTGACAGAAAAGCATATTCTTTAATACACATACAGCAAATCACAAATACAGAGAAAAGGGAGGAGAGACAGAAGCGAGCAGTGAGTGGAACTACATGAATTATAACTGGAAAAATTAAGGAATAAAATTGCTGCTATCGAATAAAAATGTACAGGGAGTACTACTGTCCAATATACTCTCCAAAGTTGCAGTTTTATTTCACAGCATCATTTCATGTAAGTAAGGCAAGGGAGCTGTATTTCACTCAATTTCTGTACACTTTTGGATTCCAGTCTGGACATTTTATACCCTGGATTAGCTCTGAAAAGTTTTATGAGGAATAGACCAAAGGATCAACTTCTTAAGGGTGACTTCAACACTTAGGGAAATTCCCACTAATGGAAAGAAATGGATTTCACTTCAGAAAAAGGTAGGCAGAGAACAAGGCAGACTTTCAAGAATATTTTTACTTAATTATTAACTTTCCTTCTTTTGCCTCGACACCAGCTCAGCTAAAGGGAATAAAAGGTATGCTCAGGCCAGCACGCGTAGGGAAAAGAAAGCAATGCTTTGGGTGTGCATGACGGCGACCGGTATCAGAGCAGGGAGCAGAACAACAGAACAGGGCCACGTCTGCTTCCCCCGAGGTTGTGTTCCAAACACAACTGACTGGACAATTCGTACCATCACTACAAAACTATTCCCAATAAGTAATCTGAAATCATGTCATAAAAATGTTCTTTTAATGCAAAATGGTCTCTTTGTGCCTACAATCTCATCATCTTAGGTCTACTCTACACTTGAGCTTGGACCCAGGGCCAGAAGCAGCCTGAAGCTGTTTGAGGGGAATGGAATATAAAGGTAGCCCCGCTTGCCACCACGGCAACATTCTCTTACATGAATTCAAATACTTGAAAGTCAGTCATCAGAAGTCAGACCTCAAACCTCCAAAACAGATATTCACAAATGGTCGCTAACTCTGGATTCAAAATCCCCATAGCTGAGAGGTCTTTCCACCAGTACTGACATGAACACTCAAGACATGCTTCCTACAAGCAATATAAACATTCAAGCGCATGCAAGTTGTTCCTGATTCCAAAATAAATTTTATGTAGATCAACTTTTAGTGTTTCTATTATTTTTTCATCTTCCTTTATATATGTAACATAACATGCTCATTTAGAATATTCAGTACTATTTTACTGGAGTGATTTTTTTTCACATCATGGAGTCAACTTTGGAAATTACAGGAAATGTTAACATTCTAAATTTTCTGACTTTAAACTCTAGTGAAATATACTCTATAGAAAAACCCTACTTCCCTTCCTCTCAGTTTTCCAGTTTATCTATACAAACCAACTTAAATTTATTTTTTAAAGAAGAGGCAGAAGTGAAATACAGTTTTTTTTACACTGGTTTGTTTGCTTTTCCTTTTTTGGGACAGGATCTCGCTATGTTGAAATTTTCTTATTAAAACTAAAAAGAAGAAAAACTAAAATGCCCATCTAGTCACTACTGATTACTTTCTGCATTCTTAGAATTTCTATTACTTTGCTGTTAACATCTCAAAAATCACACATCAATTCTTATATACACATTATATTCCAAATTGAAGCTTGCTTCATTTAATTAAAATTTTTCATACATACACATCATCAACACCCAGCTTGTATACATACGTACAATTATGGTGTGTCAATTAAAAACAAAATGAAAGAAAAACTTACAAAACTGTTTAGAAAAACCAGTGATCCCAGATTCTCTAAATGGAGAAGTGGACACGTACTTCAAAATAACTAACTCAACCTCACCGGTCAAGAACCACTTTTTCACTGATTTCAAGATTTAAATTATCATCTCGGAAAGTCACAATAGCTACAGTGGATGGACACAGTTACAAAGCGAACAGACTAATTCCCCTCCAGAACCACTAAAATTTTCTCCCAAGTCGGCACTGAAAATTCAGCTTTCACTTCCTGTGCTGGGCACTCCGTTACTCGGCGTAAGTTTCTATCTAAGGAAGCTGGCTAGGAATCGAGACCAAAGACCAGAACACCTCCGGATCAGCCACTCACACACCCCTCGACAGCCACCCCTCGACAGAAGAGGAAAGGAAGGGAACAGTCTGAAAAACTGCTGACCTGTTGAACATTTCTAAAGAAAACTTGAGCCCGAACCAGTTATTTATATTACTACTTTCACGCTAGATTTATCCTTTAAGTGAGCTTTCTCCGGAGCATAAGGAGCATAATGGATCTGTTTGCTAATCTTTTTGACTTGAAGGTTCGGTAAACATGAGGAGTTACCATACCTGTGCCCTTGAACGCTGAGCTAGAAATATTTACAGCCCTATGGAAGGGGGACAGACAAAAGCAGCAAGGGCTGCAGTCCTGCAGCACTGCTGACGGCAAAAAGAAATCCCATCCGCATCCTGAGCCACCACCGCAGCAGCAGGAATGCGGCCTTGCTGGACAGGCAACTGCGGGGTCCGGGCGCAGCAAGTTCCTGCACGTGATACACCCCGTGGAGAGCTCAGCTGAGGATGGAGGGGGAGTGTGAGGAGGGTCCAGAGTGACCCTTGCAAGCCCAAGGAAGGGTCACTTACCTGCCAGCCCACACCGGCCTGCACCTGCCTCTCCCGCGCGAGCTGATTATCTCCGCGCCTCACCGCACTCCGCCCCCTCCTCACCGGACCAATCCCACGACGGCCCCCGAGCCCCGCCCCGTCCCCCTGAGCCAATCCTGCGAGGGCCCCCACGCCCGGCCCCTTCCTCCATGGGCCAATCCCTCGAGGGCCCCCGCGCCCCGCCCCACCCCGCCCCACCCGACAGTCCGCTCCCACCCAGCAATTACTCTAATTAGAAGTTCTCCTATCGGCACTTAAACAATGTACAAACCAGCCCCAACTCAGCCTGCAATTCAAATGGCTTTGAGAACAAAGGCAGTCATAGCTGTAGCAATTTTCCCTCTAATTTATGGAACACGAGGACTTTCTCTTGTCCCACGTGGTGTTTTTTTAAAGTTTAAACCTCCAGCGTGCATGCCCTTCCACAGGACATTAGCATTTCTGCGGAAAAACACCAGACGCAGGCTACAACTAACAAAGGGAGAAAAAAAAAAAAAAAGGGTGGTCAAAAAGTAAACTTCTAAGTTTGATCTCTGCTGAGGGTCACCTGGGAGCAATTTGCAAGATGTACAGAGATAGGCGTAGGCAGGCTTTTCTCTTACAATTTACAGGTCGTGTCAACAAACAGGGAAAAGCAGCATTCGGGCATTTTTTTTTTTTTAATAGTAACAAACCTGTACAATTCTAAATCAGCAGTGAAGAGAAGTTGCTGCTAATGGTTCACACTAAAATCAGACAAATAGAGACCTGGCTGTGCAATGGAGAAAGCAGAACGCAAATCCAGCACCTTCAGGCTCAATAACCTGAACAACAGTCTTGTTTCCAATACTGCAGCAATCCCAGTAGCTACAGGTTCCCAGACCAGATCCCCACAACCAAACAAAAAGCCAAGCCCGACTATCAACCAGAATAGCTACTTTATCAGGAGAGACAGGCAGGTATTTCTCAAAGATGAAACATTCCCCTCAACAGAAGAGGAGCCCACCTCAGCAGGGAAATGATCAGGTCTGCCTTCCACAGGGACTTCATAGTCCCTTAACAAGGTCTAAGAATTAAACTTTTCACTCTCATTTTAAACGCACGGTGGAATTTGGGAGATGGGTAAAACTATCTCTACAAAATATGTGCTTAAAACATTTTTTGAAAACCTCTTCATCCTTTATTAGCTAATACTGGTTTGATCATTAAAGAATTTAGATGAATTACCAAACTTGTAGGTTAGATTTCTATGAAACATTTTTTTAAGAAGTCACAAGTAATGAATATTTAATGGGAAAAGAAAATAATAAAAACAGCCACTTTCCAAACTTGGCATGAAAGAAGGTTATAGAAATATCTCTCTCCAAGACAGATTTTAATATTAAAACTTTCTGCTAATTTTGGTATTCAGTCTCATGCCGGGCATTATACTATCATACATATATTCTAAAACTAATCCCTTTTTAAATGAAGAAACTTCCATTGTTTACACTATGGAAAACCCATTCAGTACCTCATTTCCTTACAAAATGTCCTTTTTGTTTAGAGAATAAGTTTGCCTTTCAGGTGAACACAATTTAAAGTTTAATTGTAATAAATCTTTTTAAAACAAGACTTTAAGAGTCTATCTTTTCAACAAGAAAATGGACTAATTTTAAGTTAAAAACAAGTAGAAACAAAATAAATTCCAGGTCAAATGCAAATATTCCCACCTAAGCTTAAAACGTCAATACCCTGAAAAGAAAATGACTTAAGTGCTTAAACTAAAAAGCAAATCAGGAGCCTGGGAAATAAAAATATAAAAAGGACCTTAAACACTTGTTCTGCAGATGAAATAAACATGGCTAGAAGCTGAGATCCTGGGGAGAAAGCTCTTTCAGAGAAAATATTTCTCCCAAATTTATCTGTTCTAAAATCCTTCATTAGTCAAGAATGGAATCCTTTAGAACACTTCTCTTTAAACTTGAAGAACATTTGTCATCATTCTGAATGTTCTCAAATACTGAGTAACATTCAAGTTATTAATTATAATTCCTCACAAAAAGTAATGGTCAGAAAAATTCATGACATCTACTTCCCCAAAATAAAACACACTGCAATGGGACAGACAGGAATTAAGAGATTTTACAACACACCAAACTGACTTCCAGGCACAGAGTTATCAGCCTCCTCATCCCCACAAGCTTCTGCTTTTCAAAGCAAAACAAAAACTGCTAAAGCTGTTGGTCAACGTTGTGATTTCGTTTGCAGCAGAAGGGTGGAGACAGGAATCCCCAGGATAAGCCTTGTCTCCAGAGCCTCCAACGTCTCCACTTCAGATAAACAGTTCTCACCAGCTTCACAGGCTGCATTTCTTAGGGGACTCCTGCACCATTTGTTTCCAGCTATCTTGCTTATTTCCATTTCCCTTTTCTGAAGTCAGACCACCAGCTCTGATCCCTGAAATGCGCCACCTCACACTGTTCTTCCTTCTGGGAGAGTGGCGACAGGACAGGACAGGAACCAGGACTAGGACACGTGCCCGACCAGCTCTGCTCGGCCGCTCTCCACCGCACGCGGGCCCCTGGCGACACTGCCTAAATCTAGCTAGGAGTTACACTGCTGTCCAACATAAAACTTGAAAGAGACTGCGAATGGGGAGAGGATTAAAACTCCTGGCTCCAGGGAGAGGGCCCTAGCTGCACAGCGGACCACAGGGAGATCCAGACCGGCACATGGAGGGATCTTGGGTATGTCGCACATGAAAGGTCGCAATTGAACCTGAACAAGCCGCCAGCCCGACCGGGCTTCGGGCACCCCAAAGCCACAATTGGTGCCTCCTCCTAAAGCCTGTCCCCTGCTTGGAAGGCAGTGAGCAGGCAGGAAGACGGGGCTGTGGCCAGCGGGTGAGTCACCCAAATGGGGTGCTAGCCCACCCGGCCACTAGCAGCGAATGTGCAAGGCTCTGCGACACAGTGCAGCTCTCAGGGGATCAGGGGCAGCTCCCCGAACGCAGACTTTCTCCTTTGGGGCGTGATTTACTTCTGCTTGCTCGCCACCCCCTCCCTATTCTCGGTAAAGACCAGTCGTTCCCAGTCAGACCGGGGTCTCCAGGCACGCACCCCAGGAGGCCACCAAAGGTAACACTAAACCCAACCCTGGGCTCCTCCCTCGGGAGGCTGCCAGCGCCTGCTCCAGCGTGCCTCGACCCCACCGGGCAAGTCTGCTAAGGAGTCCCTGAACTAACCGCTGGCTGTGTTCCGCTCCCTGGTGCTCCAGGGGTGATCTTCTGAAGAATCGCTCACCAATCCCACCTTTCCGGATGTAATTTTGCTTCCAGGGCTTTATCCTCATTAACCTCTAGATCAGTTGTTCTACACCTAAGAGAACTATTAACCTTCCAGCTCTGCAAACCCTGCACAGCTCTCCTTTGGTACAGCCCTAACCCAGCACTCTCAGTTTTGAATTAACTCAGGCCATCTTGTAATATGATCAAAGTTTCATTCTTGAGCAACAAAATGGTAAAGATTTGTTAAAACAGGATCAATTTTGTAAGATACTCTAAGACAAGACAGATAACAGGCATGGAAAAAAAGAAAAACACACAGGATTTCACAGCCATTACAGGTAAACGTCACGTCTATTTCAGGATGCCGTCATAGGGAGGCTGCTGGTGGCAGCCTGGCTTCTGGAGCTCTGCCCTGGGAAAATGAAGAGACTCACTGGACTCAGTGATGGCCTTGGGGACAGGAGTGGACACTACCGAGGCTCTAATGGCAGTGCCAGGGTACACAAGAATGCGACATGGCTGTTAAAACCATGGAAAAGTTTTACAGATGCGCACACCAAAATGATACTTTGTGTTAAAAAAAGATCATCTTTTACTGAAGGTTTTCCTCTAAAGTATTTAGAGGAACAAATTACACAATTCATAAGACAAATGATTAATTCAATTATTCCTAAGTCAATAAAACTATAATTGGATTACTCTTTGGAACAGAAATACCAGTCTCCCTGAAACTACAATTATGAATTAGTTGTATGTCAGACTTAAAAGTGTCATTTTGTATCAGTAGCTGATGTTAGATATTACAGAAAAATAGAGATTCCATTTAATCTAAATGGATGACTTTTAATACTGTTAGAGTGTGTCATTTTTCTCAGTGGATTGTAAGAAACTGTAGAAGCTACAAAGCCATTCAGGCCTAATTTCTCTCACTGTCTGTTCACTACCCAGTTCTGTGAACTCCTTCCCTCACCACGCTTCGCCGTATCACCCTGCGGTGTGCCAGGTGGATTAATTGCCAGGCTGCAGCTCTGAAAGCCTGGGCAATGGTGAGGTCTCCTGGCAAAGGGTAACTACAGCTGGGCATGAATTAAGGTTCCTGAGCAGCTAATCCTGCCGATCAGTAAATAGAAGCAGCTCAAATTATGCATGTGGGCCCCATGGACGCTCCCGAGGGTCCGAATGTGTAGCAAAGGCAGCCCGGATGGAGAGCTGCCAGGCCGTGCTGCTTCTGAAGACAGAGGGGCACAGGACAGGGCACAGGTGGCTCTAAAATCTGGACAAAGAAGTGGCTTCTCCTGCAGAGCTACGGCAGAGAGTATTGAATGGCACGTGTGCACGTGTGGGGGGGGCTAGGGACTGACCCCAGCGGCTTTGCACTGAGTTCCTTTTACTTTTGAGATTGGGTGTCACTAGGTTGCCAGGGCTGGGCTCAAATTTATAACCCCCGTGCCTCAGCCTCCTAGCGTGTGGGGATTATAGGGATGCATCTCTGTATCTGCTGATTCTGGTCATTTTACCTCAAGAAACTGCAAAATAATACATCCGTTTTGCGTTAAGCCACTAAATTTATAGTCGTTTGTTATAGCAGCAATAAGAAACTAATACATCTGTGTTCTACGTTCCTTTTATCATCAACCTCCTTAACCTATGCCTGACATCATTCAAAAGCTCTCCGCAACCCCTAAACTTCTGAGTGTCCTAGAAGGGAAGATTTCTTCTAGGTCCCTCCCACAAGCTCCAAGTGTCAGCTTTCAGCGGAGGTGTCAAGGGTGAAGAGTTTGCTGCAGAGGGTGAGCTGGGACAGGAGGCTCAACAGGAGGAGCTCCCGAAGCTCTCTGGGCCTTGCGTTTAACTGCTTGGCTGCTTTTATAGCGCCACTCAGGCCAGGGCACAGCATGTCGATGAAACAAAGGAAAACATGAAACAGAGTGCCATGGGCAACGGCGTCTTGATCAAATCTAAGAGCGATTGGAGTTAATAAGTAACATAACCCCACCACCTTTTTCATGGCTTTAATTATTACAGCCAGTAAGAAATATTCAAGCCATCCCTGTTTAGTGATGTTTTATTTACCCCTAAAGGCTAAAGTCTTCATTAAATGCAGAAGAGTTGTGTTCAATTCAACACATATGGTGAGATCACAGCCTGGTTTATTGTCCTCTTCGTAAGCCCCGCCCCCCGCCCCAGCAAACACGACACCCAAGGACTCAGTGTGTACAATACACAATTATCATATGGCAACACTACAATTTTACACTACAAAGTTTAATTTTTTTGGAACGACTGTCTTATTCTTTCTCTAACACAAATCATTCTTCTCATGAGGTCATTTCCCACAACATTTAACACATGTGACTGTTCCAACAGGGTCTTCATTGGCCCCTCAAAAGTTTCACTCACGTCTGTTAAATGTGGCTAAGTTCCTGAATAGGGGAGCCTTCTGGTTTGAGAAGCTGGGCAAAAGGTCCAGGCTGTAAAAGGAATGGGCAGAAGGGGGGAGCCTGCTATTTACTGCAATCCACATGTCCACAAGATTAATGCCCATTACTTTTTTCTCATGGTGTGGTAACTTTGTCAAGAAACTGCTTGTGATTTTTTTTCCCCCCAAAAGGAAACAATTAAGTAACCAAGTCTCTCCAGGTGAGCTCTTCCATGAAGAACAAACTGCAATTCATTACCATGTCTTTTATCAAAAGAGTAATATTTTCAGCTCATCCTGCCTTTGGACCAGTATTTTATGTTTATCAATTAGCATTACTGTCTGCAGGGCTGAAGAGACATGAGAGGGGCGGGAATAATCCAAAATCCAAACCCTGTGCCACTGCAGGAGGAAGGTAGAGCTGGGTATCTGTGCCCCTGTGACCTCACAGGTAGGTGCCTGGGCCAGGAGGGAGCCAGGAAGTCTCTGCCCGCAGCAGGCACCCTTGGAGTGACAGAAGACACAGTGGAGGAAGGCGGGCATTCCCTACTCCTCTTTGACAGCAGAGCCGGAGACAGGCTCTGAGGAAGAGCTAGAAGCTTGCACAGGGGCATCAGCCCAACAAGAAATGCACTCGGCCTAGGACTTCACACTCCTGCCTCAGAAAACCATGGTTAGCACGCGGCTTTCCCATGGTCTGAAGCCAAAAGTGAAGAGCAGCCTTGTGTTGGATCAGCAGCTTGATTAGTGGGAGAGACACTCTGATATACTGTCCTCTTTCCTCTCCCGTTCTCACAAAACCTCCTGGTACCAATATAGCTGGAAGGGGTAAAAGGATAAAATATGGGATAAAGCGGCTGAGTGTTACATTTCACAAAAGAAAATAACAGCTGTTCGATCTCTGTATGTGCAATTATTCCTGTTCACGTAGGTGTCAACCTGTGGAAAAAGGGCTCAGAGTAGCACAACCTCCAAGTTCTCTCTCCCATCTGCTAAGGTCCTCAGGATCTGAGCCGAAATGGCTCTATAACCTGCTATCTAGGTCCCAGGCGAGGGGTAAAGCCTGCATCTCCCTTTAGCTCCACTTAAATGTCCGAGATGAAATGAAATCCAAATAACATCTTTAATACACTTTAGTTTTGTGGGGAAAGGAAACACGATGATCATGCAATAACTATAAAAATTTAACATCCAGAAACCTGTTTTTACAAGTGCCATAAAGTCAGCAATCTTAGTCTATCGTCACAACTCATTGTCCTTGAATTGCCCCTGTGCAGTAACATCAATGGTTATTTGAAAGATTTGTTAAAATTAAAAACACAAAGAGTGGGTGAAGGTCTGAGCAAGCAAATATGACGTCCACAGCAGGGACAAACAAACTCCTAAGTTGTGTCTGTTAACACGGCCAGCCGAAAGCTTCTGAGAACAACATTAACAAAAAAGCTTAGATTTAAATGGAGGGCAGGACTTACCTGAAATTCTGATCTAGGTTTCAATGAAACCCTGAATAATTAGCTGGGAAGATAGCCATATAAAACGCACGAATTCACTTTCTCTACTGGTACCATAGTTGATGTACTACAGTAGCACCCCTTACCATGGGGATGCACCCAAAGGTTCCCAGTGGGCGCCCAGAGCTGAGAACAGAGCCATGTGTACCGGGCACTGGGACGCCGGGACAGCCTCATAACCAGCTGGGTCTCTACTGACTGACTGGGCAGCAGACCCAGTACAGATACTCTAGAGAAAGGGACAACTCGTGCGATTTCATGATACTTAGAAAGGCATGTGATTTAAAACCTATAAATTATTTCTGAAATGTTCCACTTCATATTTTCAGGCTGCTGGTGACTACTGGTAACTGACACAGGAAAAGTGAAACTCAAGGTAAGGAGACAACAACCATACTGATTTGCTATGTGCAAAAATATCACTCTTCAATCTGCCAATGCAATTTCAGTTTTGTCATTGTTGTTGTTGCTGTTTTGTTTTTTGAGACAGGGTCTCACTTTTGTAGTTCAGGCTGGCCCTGAGCTCAGCCTCAAACTCACAGCAATCCTCCTGCCTCGGCCTCCCAAGTGCTGGTATTACAGGCATGAGCCACCACACCCGGCAAATGTGGTATGTGGTTCTGACTGCTGGTAGGCATGAGTCTCCCTGCCCTGCATTGTTGTAGGTGGTTAACGGGGACCAAACCCAGGCCCTTGTACTTGCAAGGCAGGCACTGGAACCACTAAGCTAAACCCCCGGCCCAGTCCTGTCATTTTTATGCCATATAACTTGTGAATACCTCTTTTGGATACAGGAATGAGTGTCAAGATGGCATGCGTCTGACTTCTTTGTTGTAGGGGAGCTTATGAAGTCGAGTGACCCTAGATGACTTATCTAGGGCCATAGAAACGAGAAGCCACTGCCAACTTCTCTTGCTGGGCCAGCAAATCGTCAGATACCTAGATGCTGCAGCTTCAGAATGAACAAATTCAAGTCTTAAGAAACATCGCTCACAGGACTTAAGTGTTCATCGCTACGATACTCCTTTTATTTGGGTATTTCTCCATTGACCCACATGTTGAGGATGCAGGTTCCAATCACATATGATGGGGTCTGACTGATTCTAACTCTGCCAGCCATTACACCATCTAGTGTGTGTTTGTGTGGGGTTCCTGGGTTGAACCCAGAGAGCTATATCCCTAGACCTTTTCCCTTTTTTATTTTGACACAGGGTCTTGTTAAATTGCCCGGGCTGGCCTTGAATTTGCAATCATCATGCCCACCCTCACTGAGCAGCTGGGAGTGCAGGCATGTGCCACCACACCTGGCCTACAGTATGAAACACTTAAATGCGCTGAACACATCATCACACATTCCTTTGACGTCTGTCTGTCGAGGAGGTCCACAGCAAACATTACTTCAAACTCAGAGGTTTTCAGTTCTCCACATGAATCCAGAAACATTATTTAAGTTACCACATTTACTAGCAATCCTATTCAACTCTCTTCCATCCACAAAGTCACAGAAGTCATCTTCAGATCTACAGCAGAGTTACTAAGCCACACGCAGGACTGTTCCTACCACTGCCGGTGGCTGTGGAGGTGCTGGCGAGCACGCTCTGGGTGGGCCCCAGGAACCCAGAAGTAACCTGGACATGAAGTATTAAGTCCTGAGAGCATCCATCATGAAAGACGAGTACACAAGATCAAGGTGCCCAATGTTAAGGAAAGCTCCCGGTATCCTTCACAGACTGAGCCTGGGGCTGGTGATTACAAGGGGTGTGACTTCCAAGGGCCTGTATTAATGCAGCACTAATTAAAAAGACAGGAGGAACCCCCGTGATGATAAAGCCTGCTCCCTTGGGAAACCCTTCTCTCACAGGACACCTTGGAGGAGGGTATGTGCAGTGCGCGTCCGCTATAGAAACAGCAATCACCTTGCAACAACAAGAGTGCTGCTCTGCTGCTCCGCCTTCATCTGCTGGGTTTGACCATCAGATTCTCCACATCGGCAGGTAGTGGCCTGAATTTGTTGCTTATTGTTACCAAGGGCTGCAGCTAATGGATTACGTCAATTAGGCTATCATTTTATTCAGTGTACATATATGTGTGTGTGTGTGTGTCTGTTTATATTCAGATTTAAAATCCATCCAGTTGCCTAGAAACCAAAGCACGGAATTCCTGGCCAGATGCAGGCTAAATCGCAACTGCTAAAAACCAGCATGTCCCCCACTACTGCCCGGGCTGGGTTCATTCCCAGTTACCTCGTCACTCTAGTTGATGGCGTCTAGTTTCCAGGGAGTTGACTTGAGATATATCATCGTTCTTGGTGTAATTGGAAAGAAACATGCCTCAGGGAGTTTGTTTCTTTTGGATGTTGTGTGCAACTTATGCCTCGGTGGCGGAGAACCTGGCTGCACCCAACAGAGACGGACAGCCTGCCACACGGACGGACGGACAGCCAGCCACACGGACGGAGGGACAGCCTGCCACACGGACGGACGGACAGCCAGCCACACGGACGGACGGCCAGCCTGCCACACGGACGGACGGCCAGCCAGCCACACGAACGGACGGACAGCCAGCCACACGGTTGGACAGCTAGCCACACAGATGGACGGACAGGCAGCCACACGGATGGACGGACAGCCAGCCACAGCTCAGGGACAGCTCAGGGTGAACGAGCCAGAGGCAGCAGGTACAACTCCCAAGAAGGTGAGGCTGGGTTTGTGCTAACGGGTGACAGGGTCCCCCACCGAGGGAAGTCCCCTCCCACGCTCCTCTGACTTGTCCGGACCAGGGAGGTGTGCGGGGCTAACGAGGCCCACCCCTCGGCGGCTCCTAACACTCTTTTCAGGCCTTCACCCATCCCCTGGGAGAAGTGCTGTCCAGAACAAAGAGCATTTTTAAAAATTTAGTTCACAAAATGAGGAGTAAAAAAGAAATACTAATATCCAATGAAGGAGATTCAAGTTAAAATTACTGGAAAACCCCTGAATTCTTTGAACTTTGGTGCCAAAGACATCGTACTTGTTTACCACAATCATAAGTGATAGAATCCTACGTACCTTCCAGAACTGAACATGGCAATATTTCTGACTTCCAGGTGCCAAGGACAAAAATATTTCTCATGGTTATTTGTTTAGCTTATCACTGTCTGTCAATGAGTTCTAATCGGCTTTCTTGTTGAAATACATACAGGATGACTTTTTTTTTCCCCTTCAGTTTTTGAGACAGTGTCTTGCTATGTAATTCAGTCTGGCCTCAAACTCACAGCGATCCTCCTGCCTCAGCCTCCAGAGGGCTGAGATTACAGGTGTGTGGCACTAAACCTGTCTAAATAATGGATGACTTTTAGGCTGAAGGAGGACCTCACCCATATTTTATGTTCATAGCAACTTATCTGCTCTGAGGGAAAGTTGAAAGAGCCTGCACCAGAGATGCACTCAGACCCAAGTGTCAGGGCTTGTATCTAGATGTTCCCTCCAGGCCTGTGCGGATGGTGTGAGGCTCTCTGCGCTGATTCTGGAATGTGTGATGCTGGGATTAAGGGCCATGATGACTACACCACTGTACCTGACCGGCTGGTCTGGCACCACCCTAATCCCCACAGTCGGGATGAGATAAAAGGGGCAGAAAGATGCTGCTAAGGGCCCTCTCTGCTGTCTTCTGTTGCCAGTCTTCCTCCTCTGTGACACCTCTCTGCCACGTGCCACTAGGCCTTGGGGCCAGCTGAGTGTACACCGAAACTTCTACAAACTGTGAGCTAAATACCCTTTCCCTTTTAACTTCCGGTGTTGGCTCTTTTGTCTCAACAACAGGAAACAAAAGTAAAGACCACACCAAGTGAGCACTCCTGCCGCCTCTGCCTTGCCATCAAGAAGTGACACGGGCGCCAGCTGTGAGGGAGAGCTGTGGCCAGCGAGAGCGCTCAGAGGATCAAAGCCCCCCCACCCCCCGCCCTGTCCCCAGGGGGACCTCAAGCCCCTGCTCCTGGGACCACTTTCCCAGGGACATCTGGAACAGACAACAGTTTTCTCCCCATAGTAAGAAACCAAAACAACAAAACCCAACCATTCTGACATTTGCTCAAAGGAACCAAATGCCACACGTTTGCTTTTTTAAGGGCAAGTAAATACATATTTTACTTTATAGCAAACATTTAAGACAAGTAAGAACACTTTTTAAAAAAGATTATAAACACCTTTAAAGGGATGGAAATATGTGCCCTCACATCTTACTACGACTCTGGTCATTTGAAGGGTAGCTACACTAGGAATTTATTTAAAGCCTAAGATTTTCTTCCCCAGCAGGCAAAGATTAAAAGCAATAGGACATACCAGATAAATTTTGTGTTCCTGAACCATGGCTTCAAAAAACAAAAGATCACAAGACTTTATTTTCACATAACTACATTTTTTAAACTGTCCTGAGATTCAGTGGTAAATTTTTTTTTTTAAAAGCAGTGTGAGCTTCCAACTACCCTCAGCCCTAGGTTCATGTTTAGAGAAAGTACGATCACACAGGATTGTATCTACGGCCCCATAAAAGAACCTTTAAACACCACAGAAGTCTTAATAAGCCATCTTAATCACCACACAGCAAAAACCTGGGGAGATTTAAAACACAAATATTTGTATAATCCCTTGTGTTCCAGAAGGCTCACCGTGATCCGTGTTACAGGAATCTCTCCCTGGGACCCCACTTGCGGGTGGGTGTCAGAAAGCTCACAGTCGAATGCGGGGCTGGGAGGGAGGGTGTCTGCTTTCACTGACAAGCAGGTTGTGCTCTGCAGAAATCTGAAGTCAGGAATTTATTTTAAAAACACCAAAGCGAGATTACAAAAGAAATTCCTTAGATAATTTACTATACCTCCGAGACCTCCGCTTTGGATCTCTAAGATGTTCTGACCGGTCATGACCGACCTTGACTGGATCTGTTACCTCTGGCTGCTGACCGCTCCCACACAATGTATAACTGAGGCAGATTTTTCAAACATGCTAATAATGAATGCCCAGCCTCAGGAGGAAAGTGCTGTGATCAGTGTAAAAAATGCTAGTTCAAACTGTAAAGCCAAGTGCTAAGAGTACAGAGTGCCTTCCCACTTCTCTCTATTCATGACAAAAACCCAAAATCTAATGACTGATTGGATCCAGCCTTTAAGAACCACGAAAGGCCTCTTCTCAAAGCTCCCCGCCTTATGGGATCTCTATCATGTTAGCAAACAGTATCTGAAACTGGGCCTTGGTACAACTCGTCAGATCCAAAACTGTCCAGTTGAAGAGAACTAAAAGTATCACGGTTCCAATTCTCCCCACTTACAATCCATGGAAAGTTACTGCTCGCAAACAAGTGCCTTTAGCCCACATAAAAACCAATCCAGCCAAATGAGTTCTCGAAGCCACAGTGGGGGAGTTCAAGAAAAATAAGCAGTATATAAGTTAAGTTTCAAGAGTCTCATCTTTACCTTCAAACTATTTCAACCTCAGCCTCCATGCCACGTCAGCCCCATTTACAGTTCTCAAATGGAGCATGGCTCCAAATTTGCTATCTGACCTGTATCAAAACTCAATGTGCATTTGCCAGAGTAGTGCATCCTTTCATACGCCAGAGCTAATCTACCACTTTGACCTTCAGCACAGGAAGGAGAAAGGCAGAGGGAGGTTGATGTCTGGGACCACATTCCCTCCTAAGGGATCTTTTTGAAGATACTTGTTGAAGCTCCTACCTAAAAGCATGGTGACAATAAGTTGAGGAAATCACTACCACACTGTGGCTCTGACTGAGAAATAAGAACATGATTATGTTTCCAGCATCACTCAAAACTCCCTGCTTTCAGATCCCCAGCACAAAAGACAAAACAAAACCAAACCAACTCCCTGCTCCCTTTAGGAGAGGAATGTCAGGACTCAGAAATCAAACTTGTAACAGAAGACAGAGCAGGGACATGTCTTCAACATGTCACCCAGAGAGCAACTCTGTCATCTTCAATGGTGTCCTCAGAGCTGACAGTGAAACAGGGATAGAAAACAATATACAACCCAGTGGGTTAAGCAAATAATGCAATTTGATACTGTGAACATCCATTTTCCATAACCCTAGGTTGAAGTGAATTTGGAGCATTTAGACCGACTATGCAAATGATATGCTTTCTGCTGTTTCTCATATGTAGAATTATATATGTCACACTTTGACTTCTAAGTCCACAATGTCACAAAATAAATACCAAAAAGCTTGTATTGTGCAGGAGGTTCTATATAGGGCTCGTATTTCTAAACATTAAAAACTTTCAAATGGGGGGCTGGGGAGTTAGCTCAGTGGTTCCGGCGCCTGTCTCGCAAGCGCAAGGACCCGGGTTCGATTCCCCAGTAACCACATAACAATACTGGGTGTGGAGACCCACACCCAGCAGCAACCAGTACCACATGCCACAGTGCCGGGCGTGGTGGCTCACGCCTGTAATCCCAGCACTCGGGAGGCAGAGGCAGGAGGATTGTGATGTGAGTTTGAGGCTGAGCTCAGGGCCAGCCTGAACCACAAAG